>JAHWXV010375677.1:0-12416 GCA_024586415.1 Phrixothrix hirtus | reverse complement strand
GCACACGCACACGCACACGCACACGCACACGCACACGCACACGCACACGCACACGCACACGCACACGCACACGCACACGCACACGTACACGCACGCGCACACACACACGCACTCGTACTCGCACACCCACACGCACACGCACACGCTCAAGGACACGCACACGCACACGCACAAGCACAGACACATACACACACACACACACACGCACATACACACGCACACAGCCAGATCAATTTTTAAAAGCATGATTTTACTCAGGGGACTCCAAAACGTTTATTTCCACTAAAATTTCGACATCGAAAATTTTGGACGAAAATAATAGTTTCTCTATACTACATTTCATATAGGTAAGAGAAAGTAAGAAATGTAAACAACTTGTTTCAATGACTGCACGGTATTTAAGATAATTTGAGAGTCATAAAAGAATTTAAAATTTTAAAATAAAATTACGTTAAATGTTTAAAATGTTTTAAGTTTATTTCTAATTTGATTTTATATATTGTACTACTCGCTTACTTTAAGCTTGCTCATATTATTCTCCGATAATGTATGTTCTGCAAATTTGCTGTTCGTTGCAGTTTGAATTTTTTTTCCTAGCCTACGAATGCTGTCCACGCAAATCTTTACCGTGTTTCTGTTTTAAACTATAGGTACCTGGGACTGTTCATACTGCAGACCTTTCAGCTCATGACTGCGCGTTGCCTAGAATTCTCTTTTAAATATTATTACTTTCGCTTTAGTAATTGTTTTGAAGTCTATTTCTGCAGCAGACTTTACGGCAGAATTTCTATTGCGAAGTAATGGTGATCTTTACTCTCGCGTTCGCGTTGTATGTTGAAGCTAGCACGTGCACGAAAAAGTTATTGAGTTTCTGTCCTCTAGGGTTTTTATTAGTTTTCTGCAGTTTCCCTTTACTGGTTTGTTTGGCGAATCAGATGTCTGCATTTCAAACTGATCTTGACTCATGTCCAGTTTAAAACCGTTGAATTTGACTAGCTATCTTAACCCTATGTAGTTTCTCGGGCAATGCCATCGGTTGAGGATAATTTAATTTTACAATGGCCCTTTCAAGTCTTTTATTTTGATGATTTTAAAACCCTTCTTAAGTAACTCTTTTATTGACATGAATTCGTGATGGTACATCCGAACTTTAATTTATTTCATTAACTTTGAAATTTTTATGCGTATTTCGCGAACGTAACCTTTATACTTACTTAAAGTTTATTATTTCCCAAGCTATCCTTTTTTATTAGCTAGAAAGCTGTTTAAGTTTGGCTTAAAATACCGCTATATACTATTTAAGCTACACAATTAATTAACGAGGAATTCAACAATACATGAGCATAAATTAAATGTCGAATGAGTGATGCCCATAGGAACTCTTTTTCGTTATAGAAATGGATTAAAATTTTTGAAGACGATTCTCGCTCTGGTCAACAAAAGTCGTCACTCTGAAAACTAGTGATCTAGTGAAAACTGAAATGCTCAGTAACAGACGTTTGAGAACTAAATAAATTGCGGCAAGACTATTTCTGAAAAATTTTGTATCAGAATAAGTAATAAACGTTTACAAATGAATAGGGCTAGTAAAATCTAAGTTTCGTAGTAAATTTCATTTGCGCATAAATACAAACGCGAAAAGTTTTTGAATGAAAACAACTTTCATCTAATTAGTGGTGGTTCTCAAATAGAATATAAATTTTAGGGAAAAATATTTAGGACAAATGAAAGATTTCAGCAGCTCTAGGTTCCCCTCTTATCACTAAAGGAATAGAAATATTGTTATTTCAATTCCCTCCTAAGAAGGCGGGCTGCTATAGGGATAACTGAGACACCTCTTCAGTAAAAACAATGATGGGTTTGGAAAGAGATTTAAAGGTACGCATGAGTGAAAATACTGCCCTGGCATTTACCTCAAGTGAGATGCCCCTCCCGACTTAGGAAGCCACTCGAAATCTGTATCAGGTTTGAATACTTGTAGTGTATTAAAAATATGTTTACTGATCGTGATACTGGCTAAACTTTAAGTTACACTAGGCTAAAATCAAGATTTCAAGAAAAGGGGATTGGTGTCTTATGCTTTGTAAATATCAATCTTAGGGACGCTGGATTTGATTTAATTAGCCAGATCTTAGATACCAATAAAAAGATGAAAGATATGAGATCAGTATTTATAAAGTAGAATTTAATAGTATTTTTGCATAGCGTAACGAATAAAATCCCAGTAGTAACACTAACAATCATATATTTACATTGAATAAATATAAAGAAAGTGACACAGTGGGCAATCAGTTGCTGCAAAAATATAAATATTCTGAATTACTTAAATTACTTTAACAAGTAACTAGAATTTATCATTGTAATTGAAGTACAGCAAATTTACACAGTAATTAAAACAAATTCATTCTTGCAACCATAAGTAAATACACATACGGAAAAAGGGCGAACTTGCTACGATCACCAAGTAACTCTTGGAACAACATTATTAGCACTGCGCTCCAGTGGATAAATCCTGTAAGTTGTACAAACAGTAGTAACCTGTACAGGTATATAACGTAGAAGTAATTTGTTTTCTATCAAACTTTAGCGATTCAACAATTTTTAACCATCAAAAGTGCAATACCTAATTAAATAAGAACAGACTAAGGAAAGCACAAAGAAGTTTAAATAAATAATATATATTTTGAATGTCATATGCTAAAAGCATATTTTCGATAATATCAATTAATTATAGGTTACATTTAGAAGTCAAAACGATTAACCTAGTAATTTAATAAAAAAGTTCAACCATAATTTTGAAATCTAAAATTAACTAATTTAAAATAGATATGAGGCTTGACGGGTCAGAATGGAAGGAGCTAATTAACAATATAACAAAACGTAAGTAACATTTAAATGTTTAAGCACTGACTAATGGCAAATGTAATTGGAATTTAACAGAACGAATATAATTCAACAAATAATGCGCAGATAGTAGCTTAGAACATCTGTTGATAACGTGCCGGAAATTTTCCAGCTGCATCGAAAAGGATATAAATGGCTGTCTGAGATAACTCAACGAAGTTACATTTTAACTTGCCCAGAATTTTTCTTATAAACGACATATGATAGAATACATCAAATTTGAAAAGATCAACCAATTAATTTGTACAAGGGCCGCTGTTTTAATTTCGATATAGAAAAAAAATAACATACTTGGAATTAAAAAAATGTTTTACTGCTTTTAAAAATATCTGTCTTTACACTTTGTTATAACATTCTTTCCACTCAGAAGTTGGCACACGCAAAATTCTACTTTTGAACGCTTCAATAGTCGACCGTTGTTTCGTGTCAGGTTCATAAGTATATACCCAACTTTCATCACTCCTCATAATGTCATATACCAAATTTGATGTACCTGAGTTGAATCGTTTAAGTGCTTCTCGGCACCATTTGACACGAGCCGTTTTTGAGCCTTAAACAAGTTATGGGAAATCAATCGTGAATATAATTTTTTACATCCAAGTGTTCATATAAAATTTGATTATATGTTTCATGCCTATCATTAAGAATTACTGAATTTCTCTATATTTTACATGACGATTTGCACTTGTCATTTCTCGTACGGCATCAACGTTTACTGTTGTTTTTGATGTCGTTGGTCGACCTTCACCAACTTTATTTCTAAGGCTACTACGACCGAATTTAAATTCTTGATACCACCGAAGTTCAGTTGTTCTTAGTAGTACCTTATCACCAAAGGCACTTTTTGCCCAGCAATATACTCCATTTCACTTTTTAAATCGACAATAAAACAAAATCATTGCTTGAAAATGTTCACGATTTAAATCCATTTTTTTTCACGTTCTGTTTACTTTAAAATTATTCTCTAATAGAACAGCTCTATGCACCCTTTCTGTAACAGTTTTTTGACAGTAGAGATGTGAAACTTTACGAATTTTGTATCTCAATCGTCCTGCGAAATTTAGCGGCATTCCTAATATTTACATTAAACTCCGTAGAAATCCAAGTGCAACATTAGAAACCATATTAAACCCATGTTTGCAAATGGCCCTGTAAGATTATAGCAACTTACTGTCATACTGAAATAATAGCAACCTTGCGGTCTATTCAATGAATACAAATTTTAATTATAAATTACAAAATAACGAAAGAAAAGAACATTCATTGTAATGAATTTTATTTTAGCATTGCTAAGTTTTTACCAAGTTCAACGCGAATACTTCCACATAATTAGGGAATTTAGGCATCAAAAATTAAAAGGGCTATTTTAAGCGGTTTAGTTGCTGTAAATAAAATATGAAAACAATTACACTTGATTATTGTAATTGAGAATATCAATAAATCAAATAAAAGTAAATAAATTCATACAAATATTCGGCATTCAAATGAAATGTTCACATAGTTTTTGGCAATATAAAAAGGAACATGGAATTGATACATTATTTTCAAGAAAATATATTTACGTATGACAATAGATGACCGTGTAATTAAAATAAAGTTAAGTATGTAATTTAAAATCCAAAAGTTAATTATTAAGGCAGCAATAATATCTAAACTTTTAAGAAAATATAGTGAACCTACAACAAGTTGCCAAACATCTAATTATTAAGATAGAGAATTGAGGAATTGTTTAATTTTCATATCGAAAAAGTAACGAATATATTAAGCACTCTCTGTCAAACTACCGAATTCCTATGCAATGTTTTCAACAGTAGCCTTGCGACTTACTTTACTTCTGTAACTAGTGCTGATAAATTTCTTTGTAGATCAGCATAAGGCAAGTCCGTGACGCTACGTGTAATCTTCTGCCACCACTTCGCTATCTTGAATGTCACGTATAATTTTCCCCACACACCGCTGTTATTTCACGATAATCGCGAATTTGTCAACACAGATATCGTACTGTTCCTTATATGCGACCTTAAAGTAACATTTCATCTGCTGTGCCATTGTAAATTCATACTATGACACGCCAGAATGTAACTAACTCGCCAAGTGGTCCTGGACAAACAGTCCATTTCATACGTACCCACGCCTGTTCGGAAATCCTATGAAGACATTTACAATCGCATGATATAATATGTTGGGTTAAAATTTTAATTCAATTTTTAAATTAATTTATAATCTTTAAATTAAAGGGAGAAATTTGGGATCTCTCAGTGTTTTCTACTATACGAGGTTTATTGCTCTTTAGTTAGAGAAAGCGAAAAATATAAGGAGTGATATTAATGCATGAATATAATTCTTAAATAAAGTGTACGTGTAAATATGGCCCCATCTAAACTAAACTTAACTACCAGTCGAATTTAAAAACGAAAATCACTGTTGTATTTTTATAAAAGATCAACTACGTCTAGTAGGTGATTAATTCTGTTTACTTCTCTACAGTGTTGTTGACGTAATTTTAAGTCAAATTAATTGCAAATATTTCAGAAGCTATGCATTTTAAAAGAAAATGTACATTTTGTTTACATTTTGCACTCTCACCACATCGACAAATTATGCCAATGAAATAAATTCTTTCTCAAGCAATAAAAGTAATACACCTAATTTGCTTAGTTATTATTTTTTTTATTACGGGTTAGACTTACATTGTTCGAGGAAAATACTGGCTTTGGAATGATTAAATTTGTGTTGCTAGATTAACAATTGAAGAAATGTAAAATCGTGCATGCTACTTGTTAAAAAATTAAGAATAACGTGAAAAATGCATTAATAGATGAAGTTAAAATAATAGAAATGTTCACATAACGCATAAATTAACATCTATAGAGTTATAAAAGATAATTTTAAAAATAGAAGGGATTTTAAATTTATTTTCCAAAAGGTATTAAGTGAAAGGTTTTTAAGTTTGTTTAGAAATTTGAAAATTGTAAGAAGGGTATTGATTTAATATAATTTGTAAGCTTTATTTGGATATTGTATGCTCTAAATGAATTATGTATACTTTAACGTTTCTATAAAGTGCAGCTATCTTTACTAAATAATACGAACGACCTCTTTCTTTTTAAAACCTAAGCATACATCAAGGAAATGTCATCAGGGACCTATAGGCGGTGTTTCTACTTATCACATTGCGGTAAGTTAAGACATAACCGGTAAAAGTTATAGACGGTTAAGAGGGTATGAATCAGGTCCCAAGTTAGTGTCCCTCTGGTGCCTGTTTGTAGAGTTATGACGCAGACTTAGGCTTGATAATTCCAAAGCTTGACCAGTGGAAACTTTACCTAACGCTACATTAAATTTCCTTTAAAGTTAGATACTTCAATATCAACAGCATGGATATAATTTAATTACTTCTTTAATCTTGTAGGCTAGTGGGGTTATATATTTACATAATTTTCGCTCAAAGTCACTTTATATAAAATATTGCTGATAGGAAGCTTCCATATGTTTACCCTTAGAGGTAATCATTTGTGATAAAGCGTTTAGTGTGCTTATAGCAGTTTTCAAGGAGTGTTTGTAGAAAAGCATTTGCTGGTGGTAAGATAATAGGGTTTCTAGCAGTGGACTCACGTAGGCTGTCCAGAAGTACTCGAAGACTGCCGCTCCACATTTATTATACATATAGATCGACAAGTGCAACTAACTCGCGGTGCTAGTATTACCATGGCGTTTTCTATATATGTAAGTATATGCCATTCTAAAGATATTTAGAAAGAAACTTTAAAAGTTTGTGAATTGGAATAAAAAATTCTAAATATGAAAATGGAGCTTAGCGTGATATAAAAACCACAAAGAAACGTGAAACATGCAACTGCTAACGAAATAAAAAAATCATATGAATAATTATGTGGAATGTAATATGTAATTATAAAATCAATATACTTTTTCCAAATATTTTTATGTATTTTAAAATGGATTTGTTTATAATAACACAGTTTAATAAATTTATTTCCAACAATAAAGCCTATCACCATCAAAATTATAGAATTATAATACCTAATGAAATTGTATACCTCCAATGAGCAGAGTAGAGCAACAGCAGATTAACTTAGTTGAACTTACCCTAATCCAAAAGTTAATAATAACCAAGATATAGGATATTAAAGTTCCAATTTCATTTTCGATTTTACCAAATAATTTCTAAAGATATAACGACATAAAATTTGTTACTTTTGGTCTCCTGCTGCAATTCGCCGTACATCGCGCTTCTTTAAAATGGTATGAATATTAATTCAACAACGAATGAACAAACACATCCCTCTTCGGTAACAATTGTTCGAAGTGAACTCCATTAACGTCAATGCATTTGATTACACATTTATTCATCGATCACCTGATTTTAAAAAACAAATGCTCATTTTGAAACGATTCAAAGGCATTTCTGATTCGCTGCCACAATTCATCTGGATTATCCATGGTATCGTCATACACTTATTCAGTTTAGCGATATTTTCTTCGAAAATGGTTATTTCTAGCGATTGTAATACTTCACACTTGTAGGCAAATAAAAAAAGGTATATTTACTGGTTGAAAACGAATTCGGTGTGTAACCACGTGTTCGTTCTTAAAAAGTTCACTGGTAAGGCCCTTCCCATTTCATACAATCGAAATAAATTAGTCTTTAAAATATGTTTGGGGACCACATGGAAAGCAAGCCAGATCGGTCAAATGGTTTACAGAAGGAAACTAACAGCTTCCAGCGATCTCATGATCGGTAATAAATCTTGTTCCCAGGTCCACTAACAGTAGCAGTTAAATATAAAAGTCTATTCAAAAATATTAAATAAGTCTATCGGTGCAAAATATAGATTACAATCAAGATCACTGTCAACACCAGAGTCAACCATATCAAACCAAACAGAATGAAATTAAAATAAAGAAACTCACCTGGAAGCGTTTGACTCCAAATATTTAATTATATAATAATCTGACCTATTTACAATGCGCTCCTTAACCAAACAACCGCCCCAGAAACTTCCTGTCACCGATACCTATAAAAAATTTTCCCCGTTCTCTTTAAAAACAATATGCCCAAAAAACAAAGATCTCAGTGGTTTGAGTTTGCGAGTTACGACTTCATTCCACTAGAGTAAAAAACTATGTGACAGTTATACATAGTAATTATAGATGTAAATGTCAAATAAATATTTAATATAGATCTCTCATAATGAAAGGAAAGAGCGGCCATCGTCTCAAAGACCAAGTCGGAACTGACTCGACAATACAAGCACCACTCGACCCTTCCGATACCGGCGCAACTGTTTGTTATCTAAAACATATGACTTGAATTATTAGAACTTTCAAAAGTCATTCATTAAATTTATTTTGCTATTGTGGTATCAATAAATTAACAGAAAAGCACATACAAATTCGTACACTATAATAAAATATAGATTCTTGATTACAATTAGAAGAATTTATTTCTCTGTTTTAAAATAAATAAAAATAAAATTGTATATAATATGCAGAGTGTAGCAAAATATGTTCTACAGACAAATATAAATATAATATAGTAACGGGATGTTACACATCAACAAAGTATATCTTCTTACCGCAGAAAAAGTAGGAGAACCAAGTTCTTTAATGGTTAGATCAATAGACTAATACACAAAAAGTTATACTATTTTAAAGAAGCGAGATGTGCCGTAGGAGGTCCTATACCATTGACATCAAAATTATAAACAGACATATGTATATGTGCAATATAAAATGAAATTGAAATTAATTTTAACTGTAACCAGGCTATAATGTAATGCAACCACAAATTAAAACTAAGTTTAAAGATAGTTGTGAATTGTACGTGGAGCGTTCAAATTTAAATTATAATTTCATAATTATTCGAAAACTAGCATAAACAAACTAAAGTATTTACTGTTACTTTTCAACTTAGTCCCCCTGCTTTTCAATGCACTGACGCGATCTTTCAGGCAACTTCCGTATCCCCCAAGAAAAAAACCTTGTGGCTGCGGATGAAACCATTTTCGAGCAGCTTCAATGACTTCCTCATTGTAGCAAAACTTTCTTCCTCTTAAAGACATTTTTAAGGGCCCAAACAAAAGTAAATTTAATGGGGCAAGGTTTGGGCCAAAGGGAGGGTGGGGCACAAGACTCCATTTTAATTTTCGAAGTGTATCGAGATGCTGGCGAGTGTTTTCCTATAAGAATTGGACAGATTTTTGGCTTTCTTTACGCTTGTTTCTGATGGATGGTTTGACTGGGCCTTTCAGTAAATTTGAATAGTACTCTTCGTTTATTTTCCGTTGTTAAGTAAAGCAAATCTGTATGTAAAATACCCCTCATATCCCAGAAAGACATAATAATAATTTTTCCTGCTGAAACAGTTGATCTTGCTCTTTTGGTGTCGGAGATTAAGATTGTCGGCATTGCATATGTGCTCTTTTCGTTTGAAGAGTGAAATAGTGAACCCACGTTACATAAGTAGTGATGATATACTCTAGAAAAACATTTTCTTCTTCCTCATATCGTGCCAACCGCGAATAAGCGATTTATAACCGTGCCTGTTTGTGTTAGCCCATTAGAATTTTTGGAATCCAACGAGACCATATTTTTAGATAGTGAAGCTGATTTCTAATGATGCTGTATACACTACCAATTCTGATGTTTTCTATAGAAACAATATCCCTCGCCGATCATGTTGAATAAGCGCATTAACTCGTCAATAGTCTGCTCTGTTGTCGAAGTTTTGGGACGCCAAGAATGCGGTTCATTTTCCACACGCTCTCGGTCATATTTAAAGACATTACTCCATTTATAGATGCTGACGTCTGACAACGTATCCTCACCCAACTGATTTTTTAGCCATTCACCAATGTCAGTAGGTTTGACTCTTTATTTACTAAGAAATTTAATAATAATGCATTGTTCCACGCTTGAATACACGTTTTCTTCACTCATGTTTCTAACATGTACTCAATTGTAAGTTAGTATGTCAACTGACCAAATCAAATAAGCATCTTGTTTCAGACGCAAACTAACGTTCAATTGTTAGTCCTTTATTTTGACGGGAAATTCAAATAATAATTAAATTTGAACGCCCTCATGTATTAGAGTTTCACTGACAATTAGTAGCTATTTTTATGTAAACACATATTTATACTCTAGGATTACCGTGATACCTACGTAAACTTCAGAGTCATATTAATATTACATTGAAGGTGCGTTAGGTTGTTTTAAACACAGGGCGTCTTAGAACTTCTCCATTAATTTGACCTCTTATACAGGCAAATACGACGGAATATATTAACAGCAGATACATCTTGGGATGTACAAAAACAAACGCTTATAATTATCAAAATTATCTTAAAATGCAATATATTTACTTAAAATTGAAGAATTAGAAAATTTCCGTAATCTAAATTAAAACTGCCATATAAAAGCTAAAATTGGTATCAACTCTTAAAATTGACCTAATTCTACTATATTATAGCCAAATTCAACTTTCGTAATGCATTAACTGCTATTTGTCTGTTTGTTTTGCTAGTTTACTGTAATCTTCTAATATCACTTCAATTTTAAGCAGATGGCGTTTTAAGAATATTTTTTTAGTTAAAATTACACCAAATGTGTATATATGAGTGGCAGGATCTGTATTTACACGTCAGAGTGCTGCGCTTGACTGACGGGCCTTAAGTAAGGCGAAAGCGGCCACAAGCTGTCCTTTGGCGTAACAATCAGAAATCCTTGCCACTGTAAATTTAAGAAATCTATGTATAGGTAAATTTTCTTAATAATATTTGGAACTGTTTACTTTTCAATTTTTATTTGCTTATAATTGTTTCTAAATTATAAAGTTTTCGAAATATTTTCAATTACACTTTTGCGTCCGAACCTGGATGTTATTCAAGACGACTGTGATTCTTCATTAAACTATTTGACTAGTGTAATCGCCATTCGATTTGTGATATACATTACAGAGTTAATGACGTACGCTCATTACTATAGTCTGTATTTTAAAATCAAAGAAATAAATTACTGTTGAGGCATTGCACAATGCCGTATTACAAGGCTTAATCTCTATTTTACTATACTAGTACTTGTAATCCAGCGTTTATTCAACACGTCAAATGCGGTTTCTTACTTCTTTTGTCAGAAAAAGAAATTATAGCTGATATTAAACTTTGTTAAAAATATTCATTATACCCAACTTTTTATACGGTAGATACGTTCAAACCAACACCGTGTACAAAAAGACACTAAATGTATGGAAATAGGGGCGGGTTCCACAATTTAAAAAAATCGTATAAGATGAAAAATAACTACTTGTTATAAAAAACCGTGTAAAAAATAAATAATGAAAACCCATATTATATTATATTTTACCCATTCATATTTTTATTAAAAAGAGATAACTTCTCTAAACCCGGATATTTACAATAACGTTACCTTTATTAATTGTAAGATGATCAAATATACAAATTATACTAGTAAAGGCACCATCTACTTAGAACTTTAGTTTAAACATATGCTGTTGAATTTTACAAACTAGGACGAATATTAAAAATATGTGATGTAACTTGTAAACTTTACGTAGGTATGTAAAACTGGTTATTAACAAATAATTTCTTTTGTGTTCTACCAATTGAGCATTTTAAACACAAAATACAACTGATATAATATAATTTGGGTATTCCACCAATTGTTATTTAAGATATAAAACATTTACTAGGTAAACATTGCTAATTAAAAATATTTCTATAATTTCCTGTTGATTATACTGATTCTTCCGGTTGGTGGCCGCACGTGGGCTGCTGAATATGGGTAATCGATGGGAAATGCTAATATAACTCCTCCCTCCTCAGAATGAAGCTCCCTCTGGGAGATTGTTACCCTGTGTTTCCGGATTTGGAACACTACTGGGTAGTTTTTTCTTAATCCAAAGTACACTAAAACAAATCACTATAAGTATTAGTCCACTATACAACATTGTTGTCCAAACACTCGGCAAATAACATAACGGATGCTTATTTTCTTCCATTACTGCCACATTAAAGGGAATATTTTCAGCTCTCAGCGACTTCAGATGAATGGAAAAGTTCGAGAGTTTATACTTCAGCAACTTGTAATTTAATTCGGGTAATACCAATGGTTCTCCAAATGTCTTGTCCAAGTATGTTACTTCGTTACCGTTATAAGTTATTTTACAATTATCCTTTTTTATTAGGTAGATTCCTACTAACTGCTTAATATATGTGCCGTCCTGGCATTTCACACTAATTTCTTCTTGCACAGGAAAGACTGCTAAGTATTGATTTATTTCGGGTATAATTTCTATGAGACCTTTGGTTATTATTAATTTCGTGTATAGACATCGGCTCTGGTTTTTTCCTAACAGGATATCTTCCTCACGTGTGGGTTCATAGTGCATTTTGAATTGATTGGGACAATAATAAACTTTGCCTTCGGTACACGTGCTACTTAGAGGTATTATTTTATTGTCTTTAGATTTT
>JAHWXV010375658.1:0-10155 GCA_024586415.1 Phrixothrix hirtus | reverse complement strand
TTTACAAATTAGTATTTTATTTGACCTCCTCTAACTTTACAAACTGCTTATAGTTTGCGAGGCATTGATTAAACAAATTTTTTGGTAATGATAGGTGAAACATTATTCCATGCTTCAATAAAAGTAGCTCGTAACATTGGTTTGTTTGCTATTTCCGTTTTGCAAGTTTTTCTATGTAAAGGTTCCCATAAATATTAAATAGGACTGAGGAGGGTGATATATCTGCTTTAGTATTCTGGACAGCAGCCGTTTCTTAACTAAACCAGATGTGTGTTTCGGATCATTATACTTTTGAAAACTCTATGTTCTTGCTAACCATACTTTTAAAACACTTAGCTCTAAATTGTTTTGCAAAATTCTTAAATAAGCGTGTTTATTCAATGTACTGCCTATAAAAGCAATATTACCCACATCAGACAGTGCCATGCCTCCCTAGACTTTTCGGCTATTTTGTCGTCACTGCACTTTGGATTTGGTTTTACTTATATAACAATTTCTTTCGTTTCATACGGATTTAGTCTCTAGGGCACCACATGAATCACAGTTTTTCAGTTTCTTAGTAATGTTATACTTATCAGCAGTTTTTTAAGCATATTATGAGATCTATTAACATTTTGCGTAATGTCCCTTAAGGATTTAATTTCTTTTTGCGACCCAATTATAATTTTTCTAACTTCCATAGATATTTCTGTTTTCATCCCGCATATACCGATTAAAAATAACTTCAACACAATATTAATACAAAATCAATTGTTTTACACCACAAGTATACATATGCAAACTGAATAAAAGTACTTAAATTACTTAGATATTAAAGTGATTCCACAAATATATTCATGAATAGGTTTATTCTTGAAATATGTACACTTTCTTTTGACACGTAATTTTAGTAGTTATGTCATTCGTTTTATTGTCAAAGCTTTAGTTTTTAATTTTCCTTTCTACGTTACAAAGCCCATTTATTCTAGTTTATTATATATAAATATCGTTTAGTTGGTATTCTTAATCACTTGATATTTCTATATGAAATCGATATAATGTTAGTGTACACACACTTTTGACACTCACTGTACGTCGCCTTATTTTTCTTGTTCATTACCAAGATTGCTACATGTGTTTCTCCCAATATGTGTACACCATGGTTTGAGTACTATTGGTAGTTTGATTTTCCCAATTTTCATATTCGCTCTCATACCCTACGATTTCTATCAATTAAATTAATTTTATTATAATTATTTGAACTTTTAACCCCTCCAGCAAGTATTCAAATCTTGCATCTTTTAATTTTGTCAATTTTTAAAATAGTGCCAAACTAATCGCTGTCGGTTACGCGATGAACAATTCTGTAATTTGAACAATTCTAAGAAATACTAGTTTTACAATTAAGCCTTCAGGAATCGGTCCCTTAATGAATTAGCATGTTTATTTCTAGTTATGCTTAATTCTAGCGCTTCCTTCGGCCTCATGGAATACACAAAAATACAGTGCGGTGATGTAGGGAAAGTGTTAAAATAATTAGAGTCGTCAAATTAAATTTTCCCTATACGAGGGTCACTACTTATATTGTGAGCCTTGGAAACACTGTGTGTTTAAAATACCATCTAAAATTTGTAATGGAAAGTCTAACATTTTTGAACATAACCTTATTCAGAACATTTTCATATTTGAGCCTGATTAGGGGTCTTTACAGTGACTTTAAAATTGTGCCTCAGCGTAAAAATGGAACTAACTCGTGAAAATCTTCGTGGGATGATTTATTATGGCTTTCTATGTGGATTATCAATGTACTTCCACTTTTTGCGATGAAGTCCCATATTTTGCCACTGTGAAACGCTGGTATGACGAGTTTAATCATGGCCTCCGTTACATCACCGATCAAAGTCGTGAAGGTGGTACAAAATCAGTTGTTGTGCCAGAAAACATTATTTCTGTGCAAAAACTAATAGTGCTAGATCATCATGTGACACACTGTGCGATTGAGGCAACCTTATACATTAGTTCGACGAGCATATATAAAATATTGTATGAACATTCAACCATGAAAGAGGTTTGTTCCCGTTGGATTCCACATAATTTGAAAACCTCCCGTCTAACAACCGATTATTTGAACACAATGTAATGTTCGCTGAAAAGAAAATCTTTCATAGAACCTCATTAATAGTTTGAGTATGCATGCCTTTGGAAACATGTCAGCACTATATTGATATTGATCGAGGATCGGTGATAGCATTTTACTAAATGACGAAGGTTTCGCATTTGTTGCTAACCATTCCATAATTCTAAAATATGATAATACAGCAATGAATGTGATGGACTACTTTCTTGCTGTCGGATTTAATATTATGGATTGGCTTGTTTTTATTCCGTATTTGAATTTTGGTGAACACGTATAGAATGAGCTTTTAAGACATACCATGAATATAGAAGAACTTAAAATAGCAGTTTGAAAACAATGGCAGGGTATTTCTCCGGATTTCATTCAAAATTGGCTAAAGGAAATGAATATAAGAATACAAGTGCTTATAAATGTAAGAAAAGGAAATGCTCCATATTACAAATGAAAAACCCCATCAATCTTTGTTTGATCTAATTAATAATACTTCTGTTACCGCTTTGCGTGAGCAAATAGAAATAATAATAATAGAAATAATAATTAATAGCTGAGATGTACTTACACAGTTTTAGTTGTATATAGTGCAACCGTCTCAATTTAGTTAATACATTTAGATGGCCTGGTTTGCTGCTAGCTAGTACTTGCGTAAAGGGCGAGCGATTAAAATTCTAGTTATGGTATTCCATGAAAATTTATAAAGCAGTTTTCATTGTTGTGTCTAAAAAATCAATCAAAATGCCATAACGTATCCTAATTAGGGAATTGACGGTCGCATATTATACTATAAAAGATAAAAGTGTATTTATGGTTGTATCAAGCAACTGATATATCTCTTGAATGTTTTAAACAAAACTATCATAACTGGAATATTTTTAAAGATCTAGGTATACAACAGTTACTTGTGTACATGATCTTCGCGAAATACGAGCAATATACAGGGTGTATCCTTAATAGCACCTAATATTTACATCACACAATTTTGCATCAAAAACTGAACAAAAAACTGTAATGGTAATTTGTTTTTATCTCGCCTTGTGAAGAGGTATTGGCATTCCTGTTATTTTATGATTCTTTTGTTACTATGTAATACTATTAGACAACATTAAAATACAGAACGAACAAATAATTTAGAGTTTTGCTTTTTATCTCACTGGTTTAGTTATAATAAGTTTTTTAATTTCTTAAAATTGTGTGGTGATCGCGCTTTGTAGAAATATTGTAATGCTGTACAGTTTGCTAGTTGCTATAGACACGTATGTTATCATATCACTGAATTACAAGTTGGTGTAAGTATACTTGACACTAGTGGCATTATTACTGCTTAAAAACGTCATCGTGTTTGATAATCCTCAAGTTCGTCGTGTTACTACCCTGTCATTAGTTAGTTTGCTTACTACCGCTTGTTTGTTCACTTTGGTTTAAATTTATTGTTCTTGTGTTTTGCGTTTCTTTGTTTTTTTTTGTTTGGTAAATTTTGATTATGGAGTACAGTTTTGTTGAAGATGCAGATATGCATCTAATCCTTGGGGAAATTCGTGATAATGAATTTGCAGCTTTATATACAGAACGTTATCCCCAAATACGTCACCCAAATACTAATGTAATTCGAAGACTAGACCAGCGGTTACGAGAAACTGAACGAGTTACTCGCAATCCATCAATTGACCGAGGACGTCCACGTTAGGTATTACTGCCACACATTGACTATCTTGAGTACAGTCGAAAACGAGCCTGGCCAAAGCACCCATGCCATTTCACGAATGATTGGTGTTTGCCACGAGCCGTTTATCGCGTATTGCAAGAAAATGGTTTGTGCCCATATCGCTACCAAAGAGTCCAAATATTGATTCCAGAAGGCTATCAACAAAGGATAAGGTTCTGTAGATGGTTATTTCGACAAGAAGCAACCAATCCTGGTTTCAGCCGACATGTTCTGTGGACTGATGAAGCAACATTTACTCGCAATGGTATGTTTAACATACATAACATGCGTGAATGGGTTGACAAAAATCCCCATGTTGTGTATCAAACCAATCGTCAAGTACGATTTTGTCTCAATTTATATGCTGGAATTTTCGGTGACAGGCTTATAGTACCACAAATTCTGCCTCATCGCCTGAATGCAAACAACTTTGTAAATTTGCTGGAAAATGATTTACCAAACCTCTTAGGATGCGGTCTGAGCGGCCGCTCTGCTGCAGTGTTTTGCGGAGCGTCGCGTGTAGCGTGCTTACTAAGCGCATTACTTCAAAAATATATGTCCTGAGTCATGTACGCGTAGAGCGGGGCGGGGAGCGTGCCTTGTTGTGTTTCTTGCAGCGTGCAGCGTGGATCTAAATACAGTTTGTCTTCAGGCAGCGTTTCAAGTGCGTGCAAGATGTCTTTCGAAGATATTATTATTGAAATTCAAAATAAACCGGTACTGTGGATGTCATCAGATCCGAATTACAAGAAAATTATGGCGCTCATTAGCAACAAAACTCGGTATACAAGGTTAATTTTTATAACTAGCATAGTATAATTACAATGGTATAATTGCTTGGCGTACTAGCTTAGTTTTTATTATAATACACTATTATAAAGCGGTCGTTGATAAAGCTTGTTTAACATTATACTTTTTTCATCCATCCTTTTTACAAAACTAGATTCTATACGTGTTTTCGTACTAGGGAGAACTGGAATTCTCCGCAAACATTTGAATCGTTTTTGAGGAAATGCGACTTTTATTTACAAAGTGCACCAACATTATGGGATAGTAAAGGAGTTGAATGTAATAAATATTAATACGTATTTTGAGGTTAAGTGACATATTTGTTTTTGTAACCGTAATATCGCGTCAATTGCACAGGTCTAGGTATGGAAACTTGGATGAAAAATAGAACCGAACCTAGTTTGTAAAATAGTTTAGTCTGAAAGCTTGTAAGAAATTTTTCCTGTTTCACACTATCCAAGTTGAGCTGGTGTTGAAATGTGTACAAGTTTCTAGCCGAAAAAGTATAATGTGAAACAATTATTATAATCATAAGTTTTTATTAAATAATCTTTCGTTTACACTCTGTTTTCCCAAAAAGTGTCTGAAAATTTACTTCGTATGTTCCTTGCTGCCACTGTAGAACTGTTCTGTTTTCTATTTATATTATTACCAGACGATGTTCCCATATCTGTACTTGCAATTACAGCATTATCAGTATCAGCATTTCCCTCGAGATCGCGAATGACGTTGTGTAGAATACATGTAGTTTTTATGATAAGGCATGCATGTTCAGCATTGGTTTCAACTGGTTTACTTAAAATGCGCCACTTCGCATATAAAATACCAAAGATACATTCAACGCATTTTCGTGCACCGGAGAGTCGTACATTAAAATTTTCACTTTTTGCGTCCAAGTTTCTTGACAGAAACGGCCTCATTATGTTAGTTTTCAGAGGATATGCTTCAGCTGGAACACGTAAGGGAACACAATGTTTGGTCCTGGTATATTGCAGGGTGGGTGTATATTTAATTGTCCAATTTCGATAAATGCGTTGAATTTTGAATAATGATGGAAAGTCCCTCCATCGCTATGTTTATCTTTTACCCCAACTTGAATGGCAATAAATTTTTCATTTGCGTCTGCTATACCTTGCATTATTATTGAGAAATATTGCTTGTAATTGTAAAAGTCCGATCCAGAATTGGCTGTACACTTAATTCTGCAGTGTTTGCCATCTAACGATCCACTAAAGTTTGGAAATTGCTACAATCTATTATAGTCGTCTGCTATTTTCATGAAGTCCGTTTGATTTGGATGTGGCATATGTATGTTAACCAATTCCAGTTACAAGGCCAAATAAGTTGCATACACAATATCTGCTATTGTTGTTTTTACTATGCGAAAACTGAACGCCAGTGCTCGAAAATATGTACCAACAGCGAGATATCTGCAATAAATGAAATAAAATTAATTTCAGTTTTTTTTCAGAAGATACGTTGAATAAAAGATGGAAGCACCTAAAGGATCAATATAGAAAATAATTGAAAAAGAAACCTATCCCAAAATCTGGGAACGAAGCTAACGACTGGTAATCTGGTTGGCAGCATTTTGATAGGACGAAATTTATGATGCTTGAAATAGTACTAGCTCCTTCTAGTGAAAATTTAAATCCTACAGTGGAAGATAAAGGAAACGTGGATTTTCCCGACGGAGAAGGTTCCACTGATTTAGAGATGGAAATGGGTACATCAACATCCCCAGATCCTTTTACATTTCAGCCCACATCCCTTTCAAAAAAGAGAGTCAACATCAGAGATGAGATGCTAGACATTGAAAAAAGAAAATTTAAGCTTATGGAAAAACGACTCAACCAAACCAATGAAGAGAAAGCTCTCAGGAAGGATACGGACTATATATTTCTCATGATCATGCTGCCTACTATGAGGAAATTAACAGAATATCAGAAACTCAGGTTTCTCGGAAAGTTAAACGATTGGCTGTTGGAAGCTATGACACCTAATGACAATTCTTTCTACTCCAACCAGCCGTACTGCCGCCAACCAGAAATTACCAATACCACATACCAGCTACCGGTCAACCAACCAAACATTGGTAAAGCTGGCACTTCCTATACAGAGAATGACTTCAAAAAATTGTAAACATACAATTTAAATATGTTCTGCTAGCTAAAACACGTTTTGGAAGTATTTTAAATAAAAACTTTTTATAGCATATAATATTTTTAATTACCCCAACGTCATAATTGGTTTTTCTAAAGCAGTTATGCTATATGATGTATTAAAGTTAGTACTTATCAGTTTCAAACGTGATTCAATTTTTTTCAAAGTGTAATCGAAAGTTGATACGGACATTCTTGTATATTCGCGGAATTCTTCTTCATTCAACCTTAAACTTGCATATAAAGTAGAAAATTCTCGGAAATTTTCTCTTTGTTTCATAATATCACTTGGACCGCCCTTGAAATGAAATCTAAAAAATGAATTTTCTTCTAAATACATGTCGAATATATCGTATGAAACCGTGAAGCTCGAAATATGAAACGCCTCGCGCAAACACTAGTTTTTGACTGAGGCCTATACATGAGCATGGTGATACCGTCCCTGTCACACGCTCCATGCCCTGCAAAAATACTACTTTACTCAGACCTTACGCTTACCATTAGGTGTAAGGATGAATATGTGGTTTCAAATGAATGGCATACCGGACCATTGGGGCATTCCAACACGGAAATTGTTGAATCGCGAATTCCTAAATCGATGGATTGGTCGCGATGGTCCAGTGACTTGGCTCCCAAGAAGCCCAGATTTGAGCTGCTTAAACTTTTTCTTCTGGGGTGCTTTAAGTTTATGAAAAATAAATTGCAAATGAGGAACAATTGGTAGTACTAATAAATGGGGCGGTTGCTAGAACAAAAGAAAATAATCTGCTCCAAAACATGGCAGAAAGTATAATACGCAGGTGCAAAACATATATAGTACTTGGAGGCCGCCATTTTCAACAATTAATATAAAAACTGTAAAATGTTTACTCACAGTATCTTTTGCTACTTGTGACTTCCTTGCCAATATTTCTATTGTTTAATTTACCATGAAAGTTGAAGATTGTTTTATAACTATTTACCGCACAGTTTAACACATTGGTACTAATTTTATAATACATAAAACTAAGTGTACCAAATTAAACAAAGTATTAAACGGTTCTACACTTCCATTTTACAACTCATAACCAAAACTGTAATTGTGTTGCTGTAGAAACCATAGGTGTCTAAAAGACATCAGAACATTGCACCTACCGTCAGCACACAGTGTTGTCAATTTTAAAAAGCTTAAATGAACAATTTCTTAAAAACCATGCATGTGCGGTTAAACAGTCCTAAAATTTTTTGCTCAGTTTTTGATGTAGAATCGTGTGGTGTAAATATTATCCGCTATTAAGGATACACCCGATATATAGACGAATCCTACAAACCCAATTTTGAAACATATAATTAAACATTCAACATTAACTAATTAAAAGTTGAGATTCATGATTTATCCCAAGGGGTTCGATTTATATTTACTCTTTCAAGTTTTTATGTCATGTGGCTAAGAAGTAAACACCCATATTTTTCACCATTTCAATAATGGATTTGTCACCGGATCCAACACAACCGTAACGCACCACCAATACTAAGCCATAAAATGCACAAACACTAAAATCAGTATATTTCTTATGCATAATAACATCATCATCACCTCACGCACTCGTTAAGATCTAGCAGCTTAAACTAATTACTTGATTTGATGCGGTATTGACGTGCACTTCCCTTAACATGCGATTAACTATATCGAATTGGCACATTTTATTATGGGAAGGTTGTTCATGGACGATGACTCTGGGATGTCTTTCTGATTTTAGCATCCAAACACGCAAACAGATTTCGTTTGCTTAAATCTTCCACAGTTGGTGGATGCTGCTATAGGCATTAAAAACGGTATTTTTCTAGAAAATAAGCCAATATAAATTATGAAATAAATATTACCGTGGCATTGTTACTACCATTCTGTATTTCTTTTGTAAAACACTTTTCGCAGTTGTGGTAGGGTTAGTTTGCACAATATGTACTGCTGGTCGGAAACAGATCCTCACTTGATGCAGGAAACTGATTACCAAAACAGGTTGAGTACCAATGTGTGGTGGGGAATTTTAGAGCACAGGATTATGGGACCGTTTATTTTCAATGACGAAACATACTTAGAATTTTTTAGAAGTGATATAATAAGAGGATTCCTTTGGTATCAGCTTGACGGATGCCCGGAAATTTTTCTGAAAGAAACTATGACTTTTTAAACGTTACTTATCCAAATCGCTGGACTGGAGGAGCTAGTTTGTTCCCGTAGCCACCTATACCTCCGGATTTAAACGTGCTAGTTATTTATTTGTGGAAAAACTAAAATATAGTGTTTATCAGTCACGACTAACCACACGGCAGAACATGGTCGAAAGAATTTCTCGAGCTGAAATTGAAACTGCCGTTACCAGTGCTCGTCGTAGATATAATGATTGTCTTTTGAAGGACGGTGGTCATTTTGAAATTTTACAAATAATTTGTTTTTGTTTATTCTGACAAGCTTCTATCGTTTGACTCTTGCTTTAACTAATAACGTTAAGGTGTTTGTTGTGTTTATTGTTGTTTTGACCAAATGCCCTTTAAACACGCTTCAACTTGTTTATCTCATATAATTTCGACAGTACCTAGGCCTAAATAAAGTGTGAGAAGGAAGCTACGGCAAACAACGAATAATTAATTATTTTGCACGATAACAAAATTGAATAAAATGTTTTATAACTATGGCTTCGACAGATAAGCGAACTTGAGTCAATGATTTAATTAAATCATAATAAATAGAACAAAAAGTGAAAAACTACATAATTATAAAATATTTTAGAATATGTTTTAATTTTTCGTGGCATGCTTGACCATGAAACTTCGAAAACAATTGCTTCTAACAAGTTACGTGTTATCAGTTATCCTTTTGGCGATATTTCCGAAACTGATCTCGATATCGATTCGTATCTTCAACATTTTTTGTTCCACCTTTATTGTTTTTTGCGATTTTGATATAGTAACTAGGTCATTCCATTTAAAATTTCCAAGAAAAATGATAAAAACTGCGATTTATTCAAATAGCGCCCCCAAATGGTAGCGGCAAATATCATTGTATAATGGTTACCTTTCTATTGTAATTACAAAATCAAATTGTTCTCTTTCGAATGAAATCAAGTTTACCAAATTCGGTTAAGGCAAACGTAAGTTATAGCCAACTTATTCTGAAGACATTGCCCCTTCCCTCCAGACTTTATTTACGTCTTACAGCGAAAAATGTTTTGCAAAAGGCATGCCGAATTTTAGTAAGAATGCGATGGTAATATTTATTTGACAAACTTAATTGGCATATTTTCTAGAAAACTGCTGTTTTTAAATGCCCATAGTAGTACCCTCTGGCGGTAGAATAAGAAACTTAATAAGATTTTTTTCTAACACCTCTATGACTATTAATTCCTGTG
>JAHWXV010375625.1:0-10542 GCA_024586415.1 Phrixothrix hirtus | reverse complement strand
ATTAATTATTATAAAGAAAATGAACTAACACATTTAACATAAATTTGTAGTTGGTCTTTCAGACATCTTGTGCATTCTCGCGGTCATTTCTTATCGCGCAACTGCACTTTTATTTTTGCACACGCGCACTGGCAGGCCTTAAGTGGCATCGCGGACGTTCAGAGGCGTGCGGTTGTACATAGGCGAGTTGTTGGGACTATTGATTGTTACAAAATTGATTTAAGTAAAAAACGTATATAACATACATAATCTCCAAAGCACTTACTATCCAATATTCTCAGCAGAACAATATTCATTTAACCTAATTTTAATCTATTCAACTCGTAGTACAAACGAAATTTGGATATTTGATTAATACTGTATGATTCTAGATACGACATGTTTCCCTTATTTCATGGCCAAGTCTGATTCCAAGACTATTGGGACACACTTTACTTACACAATAATCAGGATACCAAATAAATGTCATAATATAATGTACTTAATATAACAAAATCTTTGTTTGATAATCGTATTACTGCGGGTATTATACCTAATAATGATTTAAAGTGTCATTTAATGTTATTTAACTCACAGCGAAAAAGTGAACTTGTTAAACAAACAATATTTTGAAAACCTTCCAGATCAGTACTACGTTAAATGAACCTTTTATATAAAACAACTCCTTGAAAATGTCTTCATTATTAGATACAATTGTTTAGACGAAAACGTTTGTAGTTTACCTTTTATTGATTATTATCCAATAAATTACATTATTTAATTGGTTATATTCATTTACATCTAATAGTCTTGCATTAACCAACCTCTTGGGGAGGACTTCATTTCTACACTTTTACAATTTATTAAATTAACAGACACACCGCGCGTCCAACACATGCTATAAATGTAAGTTGTTCAAATTTTTAGGTCCTTTTACCCAATTGACAATTGTCTCAGCTAATTTGGTTTCTACAATACATGGTACAAATTCGTAGTTATCAAGGCTCAGGGTTGTTTATATGAAATTGAGTTTATTAGATTCCATTTCCTGAAGTAGTTGCTATACTCACCTGTTAAATACGAACTAATCTACTTAGCATGTAGGTATAATAGTATTATTTCTGGGGCCTTAACAACTTCTTAAGTGAAACAAGCTCTAGGTACAGACACACTCTTAATATCGTGTCTTTTTGATACCGTATTTAATGTATATTTGTAATTTGAACCAATAAGCAGGTTTATATTTAAAATATCAAAAGTAGTTAGGTCTATTAAGGTTTTAAATAATTCTATACCCCGTCGCCTAAAAGTTAATCAATCGAGCCTTAATAAGAAATACTGTTCAGATAAAAAAGGCGCAAAACAATAAACCAATGTCATAATAATATTAACATAAACCATCGTTAAAAATTAGTTGTTATCACAGTTGCAATAATCTGAGAAAGTATTTGTTATTTCATAATTTTTAAAATAAAAATCTTAAAACGCAATTACAGAAATAAATGATTAATAAGAGTTTTATCTTACGCATGAAATATAATATTGAAAGGACTGAGAATTAACAGAGGTTTTCAAAATATGATTTTAAGCCTCCATGTTCAAAACAATAGATAATTTGAATTAAAAAAAAATATTTCTGAATGTAATTAGGGCTTACCTCTTACCTATTTTCTTCAGACTTTAAACAATTCCACCCTATATAAAACATTTAGAACTAATTTAGATTTATCTATTTAATTTGGTTGCAAGTATTCGATTAAAATACTAAATCGCACTTCTGACACGAATTGTAACAAAACTTGTAAGGTATTTAATTTTACCTAATTTATTTATAATTGACAACTAATTATTATTCATATCAAACTCTAATTAGAGTTTGGTATCTATTTAGAAATATAAAAAACGGGCTATAGAGAACATTCAATTATTATTCAACACGTAGCTACTACATTTACTTATACAAAACACAATTTATCCTTTTACGCATTTCCTAATACGCCAACATTAATTACTGAACTTACTAATTAATATTTTTAAACTATAGATTCTAGAATAATCTGGAAAAATTATGAAAAGCTGATTCATTCAAGCTGGTAATTTAATATAGGGCATGATTCATTACGCAAATATACATGATATATGTCGTTGCAAATATTGTTACAATTGTCACAGTCCTCTCAAACTGAGAAGAACTATATTCTGCTGATGATATCAGTAAAGGAATTATCAATTTGCACCAACATTTTAATTTAATCACTTTGGACTTATTCAATTATTCAATGTATATATATATGTTATTATTTTTATTCTATTTTGGTAAATAGTTTTAACCGACATTGGTTGTTCGAGATACAACAAAAGCTTGTACTTAACAAACGCCCTTAACAGACAATAAGTAAACAAGCATACTTATTCTAATAATCCTCAAGCCACAGGGTGTGCTATTTAAACATAGAGGTTGGGTAGCCCACGAATTCTAATTCAAAATTAAACCGTCGCGACCACCAAACATTTTAATTGTCTAAATAGAGGTACATAGTTGCTATTGTTTATATATGAATATTTCATTCATAACCAGATAGAAACGTTTTTCTTTAGACAAAACTGTTAAGTGTAAAATAATTGTAATTAGGCATATTTGCCGAAACAATTGGAATTCTTATCTGCAAACTGATACCATTAAAACAAAATTTGATAAAATTTTGATTTCATTGATTTATTCGTTTATTGCATTTCTAACTTCTTATATGCCACCTGTATATGGTTTTAATTTGTATTAAATTTTAATAGATTGTTTTATATAGCTATTGGTACGTAATATAACTTCAAACAGGTATAAAGATAAACAACCGTACTCTTACTAGCCATTCCTAAACCACAAAGGGTGCCACAACCATATTGAAGTTTGCGAGGTTGATGACTTAATCAAAAATACACAAAACTGCTCGACTAACAATTTTATCAATATCAAATCAATTAAACAGTCGTGGTTACGAAACAATTTTTTAATTCATGATGAGTTAAACTTAACAACACGAGCTTTAAGGTCTCCACAAAGAGTATTTTCAAACATTTTAAATGAGGGCACATCAACATCAGAGTATATACAGGCCGTCTCAAAGATACATGCCAAGAAAACAGGTTTTTATAAACGGAACGCTCTATATTTTAAGCATAATAGCTTTAGTGTTCTACATATTAAATCAAAAAGCTATGTTCAAGGTTTCCTATATATAAATTTGTGGAAAAACGGGAATGAACAGGTTGCCTTGAATTGAGTCATTGCCTAGCAACAGAACTATATAGCTATGTGTGAAATTTTAACTGTGAATTGCTATACGTCATAATTGATACTTCAATTAGTGGCGGAACTGTTGAGGTATATTAACATTATTGTTGTGTCGTGTTGCCTAAAATTCCGTTAGTCTCAACAACCCAAAGTTATTGTACACTAAGAGGTGCTTCTAAGCAGAATTGTATATCTCGAGAGCGTGTTATTAAGAACTTGAAGAAAAACCAGAATGCCCAATGTTTCTGATAAATGAGGGAAATATTGAAAAGGTTCAAGAAATTATTATAAACGATAGACGTTTAAGCATAGAAATGGTTGCTAAGATATCAAATATTAATAAGGAAGTTGTTAGATAAATTTTGCATAATAATTTAAATTTGTCAACGGTTGGTGCTAAAAGTGTTCCTAAGATTCTTAAACGGCTCAGCAGTCTCGAGTTTAAAACTATGCTGACAATTTGGACAGCATTACGCATAAGTAAGTTTTTCGAATTCTGATGAAACATAGATCCTCCAGTACAACCCGAAAATTAGACGACGGTTCACGCACTGCAAGATGCCATACTACCTCAGAATGAAAACCGAATGAGTAGTTCAAAATGTAAAGCAATATTGACTTATCCTTTTGGACATTAGGTGTATTCTGCTAGATGAATGACTTCCTGAAGATAGCACAGCTAACCGGAACTACTATGTAGAGATTTTAAAGGAATTGAAGGAACTGGTTCAGAAGAAGAGTCCTAACTTGTGGATAAGTAGACGACTTTTGAATCGGGATAAGACTCCTGTTTATAATAATTTTCTGCAAAATAATGTAATGAAAATTAGAAATAATAGAAATCTGATGGAAGATTCTAGAAACATTCAGTACCTTTTTCTAGAATAAAGTAGATGATGTAATCCCCAAATGACTCACTGCAGTAACCGATATCTGTCAATTCAATTAGGTCAGCAATGAGTCATAGCATTATCATTTATTACATCATTATTATGAGTAATATTCTGGAATCTTCTTCCGTATTGTTCTAGAAATTATCTTTTATATATAAACAGCAGACTAAATTCTCTTAGTTAGTTTCTGTTAGAATTTTGTACTGTTCATTACTGATATAAATATAAATATACATAAATAGAAATATAAATGTTTGCTGTTAGTGGATTGTAAAATAAATATTTGGTTAATTAAATGTATATAAATAATTGTAATTGTTAGTGAATATAAATGAACATTTTAAAAACAATTAACTAGTTTCGTTACATTGGTGTCTGGTGCGGGTTTTTTATAAACTCACAGACAACTAAAAGCTATTGTTAATTGTTTTCATATTCCAGTGACAAGAAGAGCCGAAAAACAAAAAATGGAGTCGTTGATGGAAATGTTGCAAAAGATGTAGTATAAAATGAATTCCAATCAAGAAGAAATGAAATCCAATCAAACTAAATTACAAGAAAAAATGCATTCCAATCAAGAAAAAATAGAATCTAATCAACATAAATTGCAAGAACAAATTACAAGTAAATTAAAAAAGGAAATAGGATCCAATCAAAATAAATTACAAAATGAAATTTAGTCAGACCAAAATGCCTTAAAAGAAGAAATTACAAGTAAATTAACAAAAGATATAGAAGATGTTACCAATGAGATGGTAACAAAATATGAGCAAGTAACTAAAGAGTGTGACGAACTACATCAAAAGTTTATTCTCCTTACCGTAAATAAAGAAGTCAGCATGCCTAAGAAGGAGGCGTCACTAGTTTCTCAGGAACAATCAATCGAAGCAAATATGCAGCAAGTTGAACATCTTCCCGGTATTGAAAATGGTATTCTAAGTACTAGAAGGCACATAAGATGGGAAGGCGTCTTGGGTCAATCATTATAAACAATTCATTGCAGCCGCAACATCAAATGGATGGACCATTGAAGAAAAGGCAACTGCCTTAATAGTGGCTCTACGTGGGGAAACTTTAGACATTCTACAAACAATACCGGACGATCTATAGAATAACTAGGATTACCTTGTTTCACGATTAGAAATGCGATTTGTGTACAAAAGCTTGGAGAGAACCCTCAGGAACTCGAAGATAAAATTGCGCGGCTAGTAAGATTAGCATACCCAACGGCCCCAGAAAGTGTTATTGAACAAATTGGCGTGCAAACATTTGTCGATAGTCTTAGGGATTTTGAAACACAACAGGCACTTAGAGTAGCACGTCCACGTGATCTTGCTAGTGCATTGCCTCATGCACTAGACTTTGAAGCTGCCAAACAAGCGTCGAAGAGCCATGTTCGTGTGCGAGCCATTGAGAAAGATAGAACTAATACTGAGACTTTAGAAGAAGTAGTTTTAAGATTACTTAAGATGCAAAAGTCAAAAGGACGTACACTTCGATCCGAGAAGTGCAGTAAACAGGGGCATACACAGAAAAATTGTAAAAATTCTACGAGCAGTCCTTCTGATAATACAAAACACCAAGAAGTCACCATCTAAATGGCATCCTTAAAACATCAACCGTATAGTCTTTACATTAATGGAAGAATCGCAGGAAGGAACACAGAACCGGAACAGCAAGAATGTGTGCAAAGGGCGAATCATTTTAAATAAGAAGAATTAGAAGTCGAAAACAATGAACAATCATTTACTGACTTTATGACAACCTATTCGGGGCACCACAAAGCTAGATTTGGGGTTACCACTGAGGAGTACAGAAATCTGTTTGATGTACCAGAGGAGTACTCATTGGCCCATTGTGTCACTAAAGATGTCCGAATGTCACGTTGCATCGCAGTTGAGTTTAAGAAGAGGTACTGTGGCGTAGAAGAAATACTGCAACAAGAGCCAGAAATTGGAAAGACATGTCACCTACTACGCCGACACCGCCAAGGAATGCGAAGTATTTACTACCTTGTGACGAAATCATTATCCCATCCACAACCATGTTATGAAAACTCGTGGAAGGCGTTATGGAATTTAAGGAAACATATTTGTGCCGGCGCAAGTAGAAGGTTAGCGGTACTAAAGCTTAATTGGAGTGTGGTACGTAACATGTTGGAGGTAGTGCTTCGAGGCACTGGTGTCAACATCCTGGTGTGTAGTTGGAATACAAATGGAATTCCACCAACTACAAAATCTGTACCCTGCCATTTTTTCAACAAATGGGGCTGCAAGTATGGATCGTAGTGCAGATTCAGACATTCGGCAACGAAAATAGAACCATCGCAAGTGCAAAGTCCACGGTCACTGTTAAGTCTTAAAATTTATTAGTTAGCAGATAAGGCATTTACAGTTACCAAATGTAATACAAGTTATCTTATTTTAATCCATACTTATCCTAAACTTAAACTTCGGCGATTTTATTAATTTAAATGGAACAGTATATCTATTTATTCTCGTAATCGTATTCCTTTTCAAGCGATATTAAGGTTCCCTAGACAGGACTAGTAGTTTTGGAGTGATTAAAGTTTTTTAATATTACTAGATTGCATATTAAAGAAGTGACTACAAGTTTTTTAATTTTCTGTAGCATCTTAAACTGCGTCATAAATCAACAAATAACCCGCATTTAATGAAAATAAATTATATTTTTTACTAATTTTCCGAACAATATCAAATAAATTACAAATAATTGTGAGTTTACCGGTTCTGCAGTACGGAACGAGTTCGAACTTCAGAATTTGGAAAAATTCTAATAGAGCACAGGCGATAAGATTTTATCAGTTAATAACTTGAGAATTAAAATGTACAAAGTTTCAACAAAACCATGTATGTATAACAAAAATTTAGAAAATAAGAAATTATAATAGCTGCACTACCTTAATTCAGTTTTCAAATGAACTCTTGACGTTTCTTAAATTAATTGTAGTAATTACCGAAAATGCATTTTTTATTCTTGTTTTCGTATCCTAGCCAAATAAACATATATACTTGAGGCCATAACTACCCTATTATGCAAAACCAAGAATTTGATTAAAATTGGAGAACCTGGAGTATCACTTTATTTAAAAATATTTCCTAAATGTTTAGTTTTTCGCGATTTTCTTGAAATCAGCTCTAACGATGTTTTTTAAACTAAGCATATTTCTTACCCATTTAATTCTATTTTCATGAACTAGGCAGCTTCTCTAATAAATTTCTGAAAATCGAATAACCAGAAGTATTTAAAGTAACAATTGTATGTAATATATCTCAAAAATCAAACATCGTAGAAAATAAAATTTTGTATTTAAATTTGATACCTTCCAGGCATGCGACCGTTAGAATTTAGTTAAAATTTTTAAGTTTTTTGTCATTTTCTCGAATACGGTTGCAACAATTTTTTTTAAATTTACTATTACTTTGATGTCATTTTCCAAACTCGTTATCATTGAGACAATGCGTTAAAGAGACTTATGCGAGAAAATCTATGGAGTTAAGCAGCGTTTTGAGTTTCCAGTTATTTGGATAGGTGAGCCTTGCAATCATTTCCAAAATTAATATAAATAATAGTTTAAACACTTATAGACCTTATTTGCATATCTATAATACATAATACATAAGAGAAAGTCGTGTGTGTCTCACACAAAATTTTTCTTATGAAATTTTTTTTACCTCAAATTATAATAATTTAATATCCATATCGGAACATTTATATATAAATAAATATAATTCAATGACAACTAACTGTATATTAAATGAACAAGTTCCGGAGTTAGCTCATTATTAAATATTTATTACACGATTAACATAGTTTTATTAATATAACTTGATTTATTAAAATTTTTTCTATTCGCCTTGTTATAGGAAATATATTGTCAACTTTAATTTTATAAAAACAAGGTAAATATGTCTGTATTGGTTATTTCTTATGAAAATTCAGGATTTTTGTTTTAGTTAATCTCTAAACTTGCATTTAATGAATAGTATAATTCGAAACATATAAGCAGATGTTATTAAACAAAATTAAAATATTTGGGTTACAGAAAATTTTTATTTTACTATATGCATGTGTAATTATTAATGATGTATTTAATACAATTTTTCTGGACTGTGATGTCAATTTCTATTATACATTCGGCGTAGATAAAGAGAAGCAGCGCTTAGCTATCCCAGCATACAAAAAACCCGACTATTGATCGAATATAAGGTGCGATCGTTTAAATTTGCAATTAGGGTAGGCTATGACTTTTTGTTGTATGCTTAGATTTATGAATAGAAATAGTCTACTGTAATTGAAAATTTAAGCGATTCCACTTTATATTATACTATATCTAAACAATTGAGGTACCACCTTCTTCGCAGATTATTGCACAAAATAGCAAGATCTGCGTCATTTATATATTTGCAACACTCTTAGTTTAGTAGAGGATGATAGTAACTGAAATAAAATAGCTACTAAAGTAGCGTTATCATAATCAGCAACAATGTGTATAATTGTGCAATAACTATCTACAAAAATTGACTCGAAGTTCCCTATCCCCGTCATGTAAAACTTAAATCTTTCGAGGCCTAATTGGATGCAAACCATTTCTCTTTAATAATATGTGAATTGTATGTATTATTCGAAGGTTTGTACTTGGTTCCGCCTCAACAAATTCAAGAATTTGCTTCTCGTGATCGATGTTGGTTAGCATATGTTGATGCCAGCCTGATTTTTTCGAGGATTTAAATTATCTGTTTCCAGTAATCTTTGTTCTACCCATTTTTTTATTTTTGCATCAGAATGCCGACGATTTTAGTACCTTTTCGCATATTCTCTAGCCGCAGCAGTGGCATTGTCATTACAAACACCTAATACTTTCAACACATCCACGTAATCTCGATTACAATATTATCGTTCCATTATAAAACATATGCAACCGAAGGAAATAATACTCGTCAACACGACAAAACGATTCATAAATTTTAACATCGCCATAACCACTTAATGAATTAGGGTACACAACTATTGAAGCGACCGTACGATAAAACTTATTTACATTTTTACCAAAGGACAATCTGTAAATCCTCCACTCTTAATTTTCGATTTGTTTTAGCACCCTGAACCAAATCCCAAACGCGTTAAATAAAGATAGAAGAGAAGGGCACAGTGTCTTAGGGAAATTACTCCCTGGCCCTTTGTCAATAAACAGTGAATAGACATGTAGGAAACCGTTACAACATTGCACTATGGAGCAAAACCCTATTTTTCTAACCAAAAATCGATAACTTTTTATTATTTACTGCAGGTAACTAAAATTTTGAACATATGTAGAGACACACATAAGCTTAAATATAATATTGATGGAATTATAATAATGATTTATTTAAGACCAAGACAGCATAAGAAATATTGCAAAATTATGATAATTATTTAACAAATAAGAAATATTAAATACAAATTAATAAAATTGAACAAAGACAGTAAGATTTTTGAATTTATATTTAAAATAATTATGTAAATATAGAAAAAAGGTAATTTTTATGCAAACACCTTAAAAATCAAAAAGTAATACTGTAACTTATTTTTATTAAGTATTAGTGTTTTCTATATAATTTAATAATAATTGCTTGGCTTCCCCATTAAGTTCGATAGTATTTTTCCATCTAGACATTCTTAAACTGGTAATCAATGAATTAGATGTATAAAGTAAAGTGTGAAAAACGTCTTCATTGGTAGTAGATCGAGAACATTTTCTTGCATGGTCTAATCTAAAAGATTTGTAATCTTTATTTCAAGAATCTTGTGCATCTTCAGAGAGTTGACGTAGAGGTAAAATAACAATAAAACGAATTACATTTTCTCCATGAATCACTACTTAAGAATAGAAGCTGGCATCCCAAGAAATATTTTTGGTTTTATACAAGCGATTAAAGTAGCTATAAAGCCAATTGTAAATTTCTATAATAAATATAGCAAGCTGCAAATGCAGCTACTAGACTGTCTTAAAACAACTATAAAACACCAAAGGCCCACCCTTAAAATTGCTTTTACAGGCTTTTTTAAAGCTATCTTATAAATCTAAAATGTTATAAGAAAGAGCTTTGTAACTGTTTTAAACATAGTAATAAAATCTTTTTTAAAACCTTTTTAAAATTGTACGCCTATTTTGGCAGTCAATTAGCTGAAAAAATGTTATTAGATCATTTTTGTATCAGAAAGGGTTTAAAATATTTCTTATAAGAACTTAATCGTTTTCTCATAGAAAATATGAAACATTTTGTAGTGGTTAGTACTATTGGTTGTTTAGATTAGTAGTATTTATTTGCTATATGAATTATGCCAATACAAAACAATTCCCTCATTCAAAAATTATAA
>JAHWXV010375597.1:0-22873 GCA_024586415.1 Phrixothrix hirtus | reverse complement strand
AGATACCAACTTCAGAGTGGAAAAAATGCTTCGAGAAGTAGTTTGAACGCATGCAAAAGTGTATAAAACTTAAAGGTGAATATTTTGAAAAACAATAAAAGAGTTTGTTCCAAAAAATTTGTTTCCTTTCCTAGTTTTTGTAACTACTTAAAAGGCAACCCTCGTACGAGTATATACCCAATGACTTGGGTGATTGATCGATAACGAGCATCTTTGGCGACATAATCACAGCAATAATTTTTTTTTCATCTATAGCATTAGGCATCGCATAGACACAGTACCTCTTCTATAAGGCTAGATAATTTTTGATGGGCATGTATATGGTTTTTTCTTTATTTACAGTGATTTTGAAAATTAAAGCACAGTGAAACTTCTTTATTATCACAAAACCTTATAACGAGTATTTAAGTGCAGGTGGAAAGTTCTCGACCTCACATAGAAACGGCATATAAATTCATATACTGCTAATGGATCTTTCATAGTTCGCTAAACAATGGAAAAATCTGAGTCCCTTCTGAAAGGTTTGGTTGCCAGCCATTAAGAAAATCTCATTTTTAAGCAACGTTAGGAAATGATTTGCAAAATTTTATTTAGCAATATACTATACGCCAGTGCCTAAGTAAAAAAATGATTTGGAAGACTGCCGATTTTGGACATGTCGGTCGATCATAACCACAACCTAGTCGAGCTTGAAACGTGGATGGATTACAACACGCCCAAATCAAAACTTCTTCATTAGCTTAAAATCTCGCTTGCTATAGAATGCGGAACCCTTTCATGAGTGTGGCATCGCATAACTTGTAACTTACCAACATGGTCACTCCAAAGAACATTGCGCCCGCGAAAACGTATGCGTTCAATTTCGCCTAGATATTTCACGGAATTATTTTGAAAATAATTAATATTATAAAATTGATTAACAGTCACCTTAGCACTCCGGGAACTAGTGCTGTAAGACAGTAATCTAGAAATTGTGTCCCGCGGACCCCTGGGGTCCCATGAAATAATGATTTTTCTTTACATTTTACATAAATTGCAAAATATTGACTTATGCTCAGTGATATAGAAATTGCAACACCAAGAAGGAGTAGGAATTTCTTAATCAAAGTTGGTAGATCCGTTGGGCTGACATTACGGAATAATTGATTAACTTTTGAGATGAAGTGGTAATGTAATAACGTCACATTTGACAGTTGTTATAATTTTTTGCTAATTTTTTCCGTCTGTGTTTTTCGTACGATTTGTTGTTCTTTTTCAGTGTTAATTAAGATTATTTTGTTCTTTTGTTAATGTGTTTTGTTTGTTCGATCGTGCCTAGAGTACGGCAACGAGGATATTACCGTAAATTAGGGAAATTTCACAGAGGTCGAATTATTAGTTTGCGCGAAGCTGGATTTTCATTTGGGGAAATTGCTAACCGTATAAATCGAAATCGGTCTACTTTAATGCGAGTATGTTGTGGATAGTTTGAATATGGCCAGGAACATCGTAAAAGAGGAACCGGGGCTTCAAGAAGAATGAATGAGCGTCAAGATCATCGCTTAAAACAACTGGCATTTGGAAAACGATTTTCCTCTACTCGGGCAGTTGTTGACCAATGGTTTGGTGAAGAAGGTCGCCTTGTAACCCTTAGAACAGTATATCGCCGAATCCGAAGTTTTGGGTTAACATCATATCGTCCGCAACTTGTGCTTCCTTTGACTGAAGAACATTGTCAGCAACGGTTACAATGGTGCAATGAACGATCTTATTGGAATTTAGTGACGCATCTAGATTTTGTTTAGGAATCCATAACGGTCGTAAAAGAGTCAGAAAAAGACGGGGTAATGACGGAATCTTCTATTTGCAGTTGAGAGGCACATACACCGCACTGTGGGTGTTATGGTTTGGGGTGCAATTACTTATGGCAGCAGGTCTCCCTTGGTGTTCATTCAAGGCAATATAACATCACAACGGTATATTGCGGAGGTGGTTGGAACACATCTTCTGCCATACTTACAAGAGCTCGAAGATTCATTACTCCAGCAAGAAAATGCACGTCCACATGTAGCAAGGTTTTCCGTGAACTTTTTTGAGCTGGCTCAGATTCATCTTTTGCCCTGGCCTCCAAAATCTTCAGATCTTTCTCCCATTGAACATATATGGGACATAATGGATAGAAGGTTGCGAAATGTGCAGCGTCCTCCTTCGACTTTGAAGGCCTTAAGATATGAGATGCAACTTGCATGGGAGGCAATACCCCAGGACGAGATAAACCACCTTATTCAATCAATGCCTCGGCGTGTAAATGAATGTGTAAATCAGAGTCGCCGCACCACACATTATTAACCATTATTATAAAATTTTGTTTAACTAATAAAGATTTTCCTCCCAAATTTTGATCATTTATTACTATAATATAGGTGAATATTCCTACCAAATTTCATCTAGAAATTACAACCCCTTCTTGATGTTGCAATTTCTGTCATAGTTCAGAACATTTCAACCCTACTGCGTATGCTATGATACTTGAAGCATGCATTTAAATTAGTCTCTTGAAGTTTGATACAATATGTTATAAATAAGATGTTCGCGATAGTACAACTATCGTATAGGGATAGATCGATCAATAGTGATATTTTAGTACAAAATCAAGAGAGGGTTCTGAATTTAAATGCAAACGACTAAATTAATTTAGCTTGTTGCAAACATCGCATAGACACCTGCAGTAGTGATAAATTAGAAATAACCCGGCTAAAAATTTATGCGAATCTGACATTCTATCGACTTCATTATAGTCAATGTTTTAAATAGAAGAAATTTATTTTAATTCGAAGAACCTAGTTTTGAATTAATATTGAATTTTATTATCTAAGATAATAAAACCCAATTTTTTTCAAAATAATTTATTTTTTGATTAATTAGTAACCGGTTTTGTAACAGCACATCATCAGACTAATATAAAAAAATTGTACGAGATTTTAGAAGATTTGTCATAACGTTTAAGTATTTTTATAATTATTGCATGAATATTACATATTTTTTTTTAAACATCATAGAATTAAATGATAAAATTGTTGTTAAAACAATGTTTAAAGAATGAGAAATTGTTCAAATTTCTATCATTTGCGAGAAGGGTGCGGTTGCTTTAAGAATAGTTGAACAATTTCTCATTTTATTAAACATTGTTTTAACAACAATTTTATCATTTAATTGCATGACTGTTAAAAAAATATGTTATATTCATGCAATAATTATGAAAATACTTAAAAACTATGGGGAATCTTGTAAAATGTCTGGCAAAATTTTTTATATTAGCTGATGACGTGATGTTCACGAAACCGGTCGCTAATTAATCAAAAAATAAATTATTTTGAAAAAATTAGATTTCATTATCTTATTTAGCAATATTATTTAAGCCAGTCTGATATTTAGTGAAACTACAGATGCATAGATATTCGAGTTTACCTCATGCTCAAAAGGTTGCCGATCTATGGTGTAACTTTGACATTCTTAGACCGCATTAATTGAGCATAGCCCGACCGCACAAAAATAATAAATTTTTTGTAAGCGTGTAAACGAATATAATCATTTTTATATTAAATGTCAATTTAAACAATTTTTCTGCTGTTATTAACATTTATACTTTTTAAAAATTAAAATTCTAATAAAACCCAATTAATTAAAAATATTGAGATGACCTTGAAAATGATTTTTGTTACAGAGTGTAATGGTTACGATTTATAAAAAAATAGAAACAAAAGAGCTAACTCGAGTCCCGAATCCTTGAAAAATCTACTTAGATATGTACAAAATTATAAAATGGGTCTAGGTAAATGAAGACACTGGGAAGTTTGGGATTCGTAAATGAACCTTAAAAACAAGAATTAGCAAGTCTAATGCAGCAAATTAAATGGATTTGTTCATGACTTTATGTAGGAGATAAATCATTAAAAAATTATTAAGTGTTGGATTCGTACTACTATAGATCGAGGATCCATCAGACCATCGGCCTTTCAATTTGCCAACAACTGAAATGTAATAAAGAAAATGCCTAACTCATTTTTGCGACGGCATCCTGAATTTCAATTACTCGTGGTATATGAAGAACCGAGATATCGTCAAACACTACTTTTCACCGAAAAAGACTCCTCAATTTGCAATTTGCAATTGAACAATACACCTATCTAAGTATTGGCTGAAAAAGGATCCAAAAATGTTTCATCATTAACACCATGTAGGAAAGTAGAAATTTCAGTCACTGCATGTTGCTATGCAAATGAGAGGTTTTCTCTCCTTATTCAATATTTAAAGGGAAAGGATGCCGCCTGATTCCAAAATTGTCATGTCATAGAAATCGCCCTATGTTAACGCTACAAATTTCCAAAATTGGTTGGAGTTAGATTTTTAAGTCGAAAACTAATTAATCGTTGCTAATTGTTATTAGCACACTTCTCACACAATTTGGTAAAGCACTGAAACTTTATGGAGCGTTTCCGATTCATACGACGCATTAGCTACAGCTGTTGATGCACATTAAATTAAAGTTAAATTCGTCCCATCAACAAGGTCAAGTTTAAAATCAATTGAATATAATTGCTTAAAATAAGTATAAATTAAATCGTTGCCTTCCTAATAATTTATAGTGTCTGTAAAAATTTAAGAATAGCATAAGGAAATATTTAAAACCCCAAAGATATACCTACAAATACGCCAGTAAATTTCCATAATAAAACTTGAATTATGAACGTGCTACTAACAAAAAGGAAATTTACCTAGTTGGTGAGATTCGAAAGATGTATTCTTGGTGGTTAATTGTGTTTTGTCTAGAAATAAGATGTAAAAAATGTTAAAAGTCACGTACTTAGCGCGAGAATCTGTTCTAATAAACTCAAGTTAAATCTAGATAGTTGAAACAAAACGAAATTTAAACTTTATTGGCTTGCTACAATTTTGCCGCAAAGAAACACTAACTATATAATGCTCAACACAAAGGGAAAAACGACCTCTTTTAAGCAGCTGTCATTCGAAGAACATAGAAAACTTACGCTATAAAAAATGTTAGAGGGTATTTTGTAAGTTCCAAAAACAACTGAAAAACTGCTAGTCGAAAAGGCGTCAAGCAGCTCACAAAAATTCAGAACACATTAAGACGAATAAAAGCAAATAGACAAGCTTTTCAATTCAGAAAAAAAAACAATAAACATGAATAATAGCTAAAACAATCTTCATATTCAGAAGAGAAAGTTTAGTTTTGTAAAAGAATCGTTTATCATTAGAAGAATGGGACGAAAACAAATGCATGGAATGCGTTAAAAGCTATTTAGAAATCACTAGATTAGATGTGTGAGCGTCAGGCGTTGGTTTTATGATGATGTATGCTCAAAGTGAGATAATTTTTGGGCTTTATGTGGAAACTATGCTGCTAGTGGCGATTGAAAAATTCGTGGTTTGCATTCTAATCTCATTCCTCGTTTTATTCAGTTTACGAGATAGATACTGTGCAGCTGTTGTAACTAGAAGTGAAATAACGGTCAAAAGAAGCTTGTCAGAGGTGGAATTGTTATTCCTCACGCCATTGCATTGTTCAGAGTTACTTCTACGGCATTTGCGAGTTGACTAAAGAATAGTTTGCACAGATTCTTTTTACTAACGATTTGAGTTTTATTTAAGTGTTAGGTGAGCGAGAGGGAGTTAGAGAGATAGATAGATAGATAGATAGAAAGAGAGAGAGAGTGACTATTGAGAACACCGATATGCACCTTACACGATTTTAATGTTTCTTCAATTACCTTCTGAGCTAGCATTTCTTCCGAGGTGCACACAGAACTGGTAACTGTGGAAGAGGGATCTTTTATAGATGCCCGTTACACCCACAAAATTTTAGAACATCATATAGTCATGTATGTAGCATTTATAACGCTCAACCTCATGTTGCTCAATGCGTCGATGAATGACAACAAGAAATTCAAATCACTTGTAAAGTGTAACTTTCTCGAAATTCAGACCAAAATTCTATACAGAATATGTCGCATAGGTTCAAGAGAGCATTTAGAAGAGGTTGGAATGTACAGACAACTCTTCCGTAGCTTTAAGACGCTGGAATAGGGTGGGAACAAATCTCTCAGAATTAACACCTGTAAGATAATGGATAAGGGTTGATATGTTTTGTTATATCTTAAGCTTTTTTATTTTATGAGCTTGAAAATTGTGAAAATAGTTAAATGAGTGGGTAATAAATACTTCTGAATTACAAACGCTTGCAGATATTCGCATTTTTCAGGTATAAGAAAAAATACGGAATTCTTGAGGTGGCCGCTTTTTATACTGGTTATGTTTTTTATTAAAATTAAAAATTAACAATTTTAATCCGTAAGTGAAATATGTATAATGTATATAGAGTGTCCCAAAAATAACCGTGGGTTCATTATGTACGATACAACAAAATTTCATATAAAATTTTCTTCAGAAACGAATAGATTTAAATTTAAAAATATAAACAGAATAATTTGATCTAAATACAATCCCGTCTTCTAAGCAAATGAAAATTATGAATAAACCCGCTACTGCTCTGTAATAGTATAATGCATCTTGTAACACGTATTTAATTTGAAACGTGATTATAACAAGTTGATGTTATTGACTTTAAATTCTTAAAATAATTTTAATTCGTACATTACGCATTCTATCCAGATCAATTTTCAATTGAATTCATGTGTCTTCATATAAATTTTGCGATTTAATGTTTCTTGTTCATTCGTAAATTACCGGATTGTTTTTCGTTCAATGTTATAAACGATTTGACTACAAATCTTTTTTAAAAAATCGTATACGTATACACACACTCTATAACAATTTGCACCGATTGTAACATCTGTAAATACATACTGTATTTAGTGGAGAAATTATTAAACAGGTGCATTAGATAAAGTAATTTAAAATTATATCAATGTATCTTTTAATATAGATATATTTTTAATAACTTACGTGATAAGACAATATCCAAAATATATCAAAGATTAATGTTAATGACTAGTGTTCGAAACAACAACTCAAACGGTTTTGTACTAAGTTTGTAGGGTTGGATTGAAAACTGTATTTAATAATATTTCTTAAACCGTGCTTTTGTAAATAACAATTATAAGAAAATATTATTCTACGTTTCTTAAACTATCCACAGTTTTCATAGTTTTAATTATTTTTGATACACACTGTACGCTCCAAACAATTTGGGCGGTGCGTTAACTGGTTGAGAAGAATGAAATGTTAAAAAGCAACAAAGTTCCGATTTATTTTCCAAGAACTGATCAAACTATACCGGACTTACTTTAAAGTTTTTAATACTTCAAAGGCAATTAATACGTGTGTGGAATTGTATAAATTAAAATTATACGTTCTTAAATTACCCAAATGTGGTACTTAATGTTATTCTCAGTTACATATTTTAAAAAAAGTTCACAATGTGCATCAGTTGGATCGCTAATGTAGTTGGTAGACATCGTAGACTATAGATTTAGAAACCCGAGTTTGACTTTCGGCCGTTCCTGAAATTTTTTCTAAGATTGTGTGCTTACTCTTTAGAATATTTTCATTTTACTTCAAAACCTCTTTAATAGATCATGGAAATATCAATGTAAGAAAATGAAATTTATAAAATTGTAAAAATTTAATATTATGTTTTGTTTTTAACATACTGTTTACTGTTTAGTGTAATCTTTTTCATCGAAGCACAATTTGATAGCACAAAATCAACAAAATAACTTAAAATGCCTTTACATCGTGCCGCTTGCTGCATAGTCTGGGAAAACGTAAACTGTATACAATATAGTCTTAGTAATACTATCATGGGCGTGTACTTAGACGTTGTCGCTATAGTAAAAGTGATTCGAATATATAATTTGAGTTCAAGGAATTTTGATAAAAAATAACATATCTAAGCGAGCTTTTATAAATTGATTAATAACTATATAAATTCTGCTGAAAAACTTTGCATCTTATAGAAAACTTTTTTATTTAGGTATGCGTTTTTCGAAAAATGGTTTGCGAATTAGTAACCAAAAAACGACCATAATGATTTGTCAAATGTTATCTAAATATTTAAGATCGCTTAAAATGCTTTTATCAGAATACAGAAAATTTGCTTTATAAAATGCCATTCGTATTAAATCAAAATATCAGTTATGAATTATAAGCGAAGTTTCACTTTTTCATTTTTTAAATTTTTTCGTTGAATATTTTTTTTATAGTTGACTTTAAAACAAATATATCAATGCAAAATAATAAACATAATAAAACATTTTCAAAACAAGGTCGATCTAATTAATAAAAAATTTTGTTAAGTAAAACATCATGACGCTCCTGACTATTTTCATAATTTTAAATTAACAATGTTGCTCCTGATCTGATTATCAGTCTGACCTTTTTTCGAACAACATTAAATTTTTTAACAGATTTATGTTTTTGTGTTTGAGGTTCGGTGTACACGTGTGTTAACTAATGCTCTTATTTCCAGGGCACCCTGTATATCGTCCAAATTATTGGCATGGCTTATAAATCACTACATTCTTAGGAGACTAGTTGGAAAAATACTGCTGATTTTTGACGGTAATGCTTCACTTAGTTTGTGGAATTGCTAAAAATATTCCATTCCATTCCATTGATGTTATTTTTTATGTTGAGTAGCTGAATAAACAGCTCATTACTTACATTTATTAGGCAAGGCAATTTTGAAGCCTTTTAAACACAATGCTTATCATAATTGCGTACGGGTATAACCTGGAAGGCGAATAACAGACTTCAATTTGGGATAGTACTTCCTGAAGCTTGGGGAAATGCAGCCACAGAAATTAATGAAATTCCTAGGTTCGAGACAACTCAAACGCATATCTGACTATACTTTTACAGTTTTTGATGTGACAGTACAGAATAGGGACAAATATACTCAACCATTACAGCAAAATGTTGCTTCAACATTAAGATAATTTGAAATTTCAAAGTTAGTAGCCGACTACGAAATCTAAGACCAGAACCATCAAGGAAGGTTAGGTCACGGAAATGCAATTAGTTTAGTATCTGATCTAGAAGTACCAGAAGAAGGCGAAGATAAAAAGAAGACGCCCGTCGGAGAGAATTGTGTGGAATGTGGCGAAGATTACAATCAAGCAAAGAAAATGAAGTTTGGCTGCAAAAATATGGCACAACTATTACTAAGAGGCATAAAACAAAATAGTTACCAAAAATCATTACATGACAGATGTAAGTTTAGAAATGGCACCTTCACTTCTCTGCAAAAAGAAATTACAGTTATGGCTTTTATTTTTGATCTATTTTCCTTTTATTTTACTAGCCTGAAACTAGTATGCCAACACATTGAAATTAATGTGTTGCAACACGTCTTATACCTCAAGATAAACAAAGAGGAGTTGCTAATCGTTGAATTCGTAGGGAAAAATTGTATCGCTTAGACTTGTGACGAGTATACCTACAAGTTCCTGTGACGAAATATTTATGCATATTGTTACTTTTATCAATTACGTCATTTTTTATATGAAAGCATAATTTAAAAAATATATATTTTTTATTTTGTACATTAGCTATCTGATGGTACCGAACAGCACATTTTCCGTAATTTGAAAGGATGAAAATTTGAACGCTATGCGTCTATATATTTTGTTTTCAAGACATTATTGAGAACAAACCAAAAGCATCATGCGATAAGAATAATTTAAAAGCTAAGATAAGTGCATCGCTAAAATATAACTCCTAACTTGGTAGGTTCATTAAACGTTCCCATCAGAATATGAAGAACAAGATGGATCATGTAGCACGTCAGCTATGTCCAAAGACATTAAATGTTTTATTTACAAAGGCTGTTCGCCAAGCAGAATAGTCAAGAACATTACACTTCTATTTTGTATAAGCGCTAATACAAATAGCATACCATCATTTATCCTATATTTAAGACAGAAAATGAATGAATGCCTCAGGATGAAGGTGTTGGTCAACCGAAAGAATATATCTATAGCGACTTTATCTGTCAACGATTGAAGCATTTTGAGAAGTGTTTTCTTCCTGTTCTTATTTTCCTAAATGATGTCGTAAATGCAGGGATCCCAGCATTCACTTGATTAATTCACTATCGCACAACTCACAATTTGCAATCTCTTGACTGAACTTTTATTAAACTTTTCGAAAACGGTCTTGTTGCTGAAAACATTGCAGTCCGGTTTTTAATGTAATGTTTGATGTGATGTGGCCAACGTTCCATTAGCAAGATTTTAGTACAGAAATTTCTGTAGCCTCTAACGTCCTACGTGCTGTTCCTGTTGTGACACAAAGTTACATAGAAGTTTTATTCCAGGTATTTCCGAAAAATACTAAACGTATCTGTTTCGCCATGATGCAAAGAAGCGTCAAAATTTATGAAGAGAAAATCCGGTAAAGTTAAATTCTTACCTCAATCTCATATAAAGTATTGGTTGAAGCGAAAGATAATGAGAAGAAAGCTAAATTAGCAAAGAAAAGCATTGATGAGAGGTGTAAACAAACTAATCTACCTATGAAGATAAATAAAAGTCAAAATGGCTGAAATTCCACATAGTATTTATTAATAAAGTTGTGGTAACATGTCCAAATATTCTCTGTAAATTTTTCTTGTTCACTTGAGGTAGATTTATACAAATTATGCATGTTTGGAACTTAGGTTGTGATTTTACAGAATTACTTGAAATATTAAGAGAGATTTTACATTAGTTGTGTAAAGTACCAGAATCTCTTACGCCAATTTTGGACCGTTAATGAAATTTCAGTACTGCAAAATGGTGTAATTTTACATTTTTGTTTTTGTAGTGTACAAACAACAGAAGAGTTCTTCGTGTAGATATGTCTGAGTGATCTGTTACTATTTGTCATCCGTGCAAATTATTTTAAAGTTGTTCGTCATTACTATGTCCCGGTACTAGGTGCATTTTGTTCATCTGAAATCATAACCGTATTTTGAAAAAGTTGGTTCTGTTGCGCTTTTATTTTGTATCCTAATATGGTTCGCTTGTAATAAACACAAAATGAAAATTTTACAGTTGTCCTGAAAAAACCTTTTACTTGTAGTACGTAGTCAACTTACCCTGAGGACAGGGTAAATTAGCTCAATGGTTTGCCTTCGGCAAAATCTAAGCAATGAATTTTATACCAACATACCACGATCTTTCCTACTCACGGGATAGTTGGCTAAGCGCATTTTTAGTTTCATGATCTGCTTTTCTTAATTCTTATTCAGTTACTTAACCAGGTAAATGTAAAACAATGTGCTTCCACTATAGTTTGTTTCAATTTTCAATATACTTTTCGCATTTAAAAATCATCTAACCCAAATTTACACTGTGCGCCTTTTACAAACAGAGTATAACTCATTTTTTTATTTGCTCCATTTTAGACCAACAATAAAAACCTTTGCTAAGGTCAGATTTTCAACTTATATCAAAATTGTACTACGAAATATTTTATGATAATTAAGTACCTATTCCCATAATAGATTATGGAAATTAACCGTAGCTAAATGTGAAGGTAGAAATAAAATAACTGAATGCCGCCCTGTGTGTGCCCTACGCTACAAAATCTGTGTTAACTTCCGCATAAAACAATTTTATAAACAATAAGGATTTTTTTCGAGATTTTAGAAAACTTGTATTTAGGTCATTTGTGTCTAATACGTTTTTATAAATTTAAGTAAAATTAAAAATCATATCGCGTTGTAAATTGCTTAAAATAACCCTAATTATCTATCTTAAGACCATTTTTCAAAAACACCTACTAAAAGTACCTATCTTGATAGATACAATCATAGGAATATCGATATGGATACAAATACGTAGCTACTACGTATTGAGGTAGTTAAATTTAGGTAGGCAAGCGTTCGACAGTGCCCTTATTTGAAATACTGTATTCGAACAACTTTTCTAATAATTGTTTGTTTATTTTTCAAACGCGGACTTTATGCTCAAAAATTTTAAAAATCCAGGGGACTAAGGCACGTGTAAAAAAGGATTAAAAGAATCATATAGAACCGGTTATTACAGCACCCAGGTGTCTTCGTCTCAGCCTAATACCTACGGACAAAATGTTCCTACGGGACTTTCTTCTGCTTTTACATACTATGAAGCTAAATAGTGCTTAGAAAGGTAGGTAAAATTTTTTGAGTCATCATTTACTTATAATTCCAGTATAAATATGTTATACTTTGTCAACAATTTTTGGGAATCGCTCGAGCCCTACTGAATTAATTCAACGCAATTTTTATGAATTATGTGAATTGAAAAATTATGTTATAAACAAAATTGTTTTTATTAAATGTTTAATAAGAATCTACTGGTAGGTATGAATAATTACATACCTAAACACAATATTGTTTAAACTTCCAGCCACTGTCACATGTTTGTGTAAATTAGTTATAATTATTCCTAAACAATAGTTTTGGATTGAATTGTAAAACATAGAACACACGATAAAAACAATTTTTATATATCATAATTAAATTTTGGTATTTGAGATATGATGTAATTAAAGAAGCGCAAAAAGCACTGCGAACACGTGGCCACAAAGTTACTATAACTGTTTAGATACCACCGTACAATGCCGTTAACATTGAGCATGTTGAAAACTCATTCGATGGGCATACAGTTGGAGTTTCATATCCCCTCTCTAGATCAAGGAAACGCCTCATGGCCTATCGTGACCCGGCTATGAACCGGGGAACTCCCCAGTCCGCCCAGGCCAAGTTAGTGTCGAGCCCGCGACCGAAAGGTCACTAGTAGAGGCTAGAGAGTGCCGAGGGGATGACCTATCACCTCGACTGCTCTGATACGTGCACGGTTTCGAATCGCTAACTTGTGTAAAATCAAAAAATTTTTAAAATATCTCCAAATGGTTTCTACCGAAAATAGTGAAAAATATTTTCATAAATAGTCGTGATTATTGATTTTTTGAAATATACCTACATAAATTTATCTGATATTTTTTGAAACAAGTGGCTTGAACATTAAAATAAGTCCACATCAAAACTTCAGCTATTTTTCGTTAATATATGCGTATTTATATATCTTTCTTACCATATTTTACACAACATATCATGAAAACGTAATATTCTAACGTTACTTACTGGTAATCATTAACAATCATCAACAAATACGTACGTGCTTATTCTTATAATGGCATTAGTGGCTAGTTCGTGGCGCGAATCAACTCTAGTGAATCCTATTCCTACGAGCTTAAACACGCTGCCGAATACACTAAATCCTTTACAGGGTAATCTAAATCCTATACCGACGAACTTGAATCCTATCACACTGCCCAATGAAACTTCTGAATTACCGGTTATCAACCGACAAACACCTTCCCAAAATTCACAAAACAGCACGAATAGTGGCGATAAAAATCAAAACATTGAATGTGTAGTTTGTGGTGATAAAAGCTCAGGAAAACATTATGGACAATTTACTTGTGAAGGTAAGTTACGCAAAAAAGCTGAATTCGTCTTATGTAGTAATAGGAAAATTTGTTAAAATACGTCACATTTATTGGAAAAATTAACATTTTACAACTACGCGAAACTAGATATTTTTAATATATTCATAAACACAAACATTTTATCATTTTCACCTTGTAATTTTTTGTTAATAAGTTGTCTTTTATTGAACATATGAAACAGTTAAACACTCGTCAATAAAATTAATCATAATTAATCCTTAGTTTAAATAAATGTACAGGCGCGCCCGAATTTTTATACAATACACAAATTTTGGAATTTTAATCCCTTCTGTCAATTACCAAACAGCTGGAATTAAAAAAACTCCGTCGTATCGTATTACATTTAAGACTAGCCCTTACGTGTTGGAAAAAATTCAAAACATTTAGTTTGGGTTTACAACTACGGAATCCTAGCTTTGCGGCATTTTTAATATATTTTTGAAGGACTTGTTTTTGGTGATATCTAAACGTTATCTATGTTTTATCAAATATTTCTTCTGTTGATGTATCGTTATTTTCCGTCAGGTAATCGCTTTCAGACTTTTATACTGAATTATATATCAACACCGTACGGTAAAAAAACTTCTTCGTTCTTATCAACTCAGAAATTTTTTGGTTCACTTAATATTATTTTTATGCAACTTCCATTCAAAAATTCCAGATGTTGCTAATTTTATTGTTGCAAGACAAGAAAGAAAAAAATATAAAGTTAATTTTAAACACATGACGGATATTAAAGTAGGGCATTAAAGGCGCGGGAGGAAAGGCAAGTTCCATTAGGTTTTAATTGGTTTTACGTATTTTTCACTAGCGCAAGTATTGTTATCTTTCCAGATTTCATTAGCTATACAAACTCGCACATTTATTTAAATTTGTCCCTCTAGTTATCATTAAAAAATTATATATAATTATACTAAGAATCCATGGCCTATTACTTTGTCGTGCATTTTAAGTCATATCTAACTTTCTATGATAAATGCACTTTTTAAATGTTTGCGCCCACTTAATTGCTTTTATTTGTAAAAAACTGATTTCACTTAGTTTGGCCATTTTAGAATTCATTGTAATTCCGCGACCTCTTGTACAACTTAATAGGCCATGAGTTTACTTTTTAATTCTTTCAAATTTCTAAAATAAACGTCCAAAGCATTTTCACTCTTATCGAGCTTATTGTATTGTTTTATTATTTATAGGCTTTTCTTTGTGGTAAAAACTATATTTAGCTATCAATCTTTAAAACTTTTTTAACGTTTACTTTTGTTATATTATTATCTAAAACAGTGTTTCTCAACCGGGGTTGCGTTAAAAATCACCGGCCAATCCAGTGCCGGCGTAAGGATGAGCGCCACACGTGCGCACGAGATAGCATTCTATGTAAACTTGGACCCACATTTTCGCTATGTAAAACGTAGTGTACAGCTATCGCTATAATACAATCTGTAATTTATTCTTTTATGTAACTATTTATACGTGCTGTTTTGCTTTTTAAAATTGTAAGTGAATTTTTTATTTGGTGCCCCGGGGGCAGGGGGGGGGGGTTGCCAATAACCTAGTAACGGCATATGTATAATAAAGTTTGATTTAAAAACATCTAAGGTATTCGATACGGTCATGTTGACCTCCCCAGTTTGATAATCAAAATTTATATAGTTATTAATTAATAATTTACATTAATTGATGGAAGAAATTATATTAAAAAAAAACCATACAGTTTTAATGATTTTTATAGTTTAAAAATGGCAATTCCAGCACGTTAAAAGTAATAAACAGTGTAAAATTTGGAAAGTGTAATAAATTTATTTGTCAGTTATGATATAGATTAATATTTATTTTATACAATACTGATTTAAATTTTAATTTTCTAAAAATATGAAAATACGTGTGTGATTTAAAGTGAAGAATTTAGCATTAGAATTACGAATATGTTTATTAAAGATACGCTCATACATGTGACGCCTATGGTAAAAGAATTTTCTTGAAACCAATGTTATTTCAAGTGTTCTGCAATGATAAAAAGTTGAAAAACACTATCTAAATTATATATTTTTATAAATCAATGGTAATTCCAGTTCGTTTTACTTGCCTTTCGTGTGTAAATAATTTTCTTAATTTAATTCTTCCTCTCCCGACTGCTGTATGCAATAGGAGCTATGTATTTGGGACAAAATTTGTAACGCGAATTTTAAAACCGGTTTTAGGCGAGATGTCTGTGTGTCAGTGTGTTCCCTTAGGAGCAACTGGGATAACCCAATCAAAAATTAATATTTGAGTATAGTATGGCACCAATAAAAAATGAGGCGATCTTCCTTAAAATATAAAAACAAATGATGGCAATTTATTGATGTTAAAAATCAAAAATTTTCTTTAAAAGCCCACATATTTGGTACGCCTCCAAATTACCAAACAAAAGCCACGAGTCTGAGATTTATTAAAAGTTTTGGTTTTAATTATTTGGACTACAGACGCGGCACTTTTATATTTATTAAGCTTCGCATTATATATTAGTCAGGTTTTTTGATAAGGGATTTTCAAATTTAATAATATTGTGTGATTTAACAAGACCGACTTTTTAAATTTTTTTAGAAATATGCACTGGTCGTTTTTTTTATAATAAAATATTTTTAAAACAAAAGAAGAAAAATTATGCCATTGCTGCGCGTCGAATTTTTGCATTTTCAACGTCTTAAGCAGTAAGAAATATAAATTTGAGTCAAATTTGTAACTTGAGTTATTAATGGAGATGTCCATTATAAGAATTTTTAATACGATGTAAATGATTTTTGACGAGTTGTATATGTGGTGCCAGAGTTTTCTCCTAGAAGGAACCAAGATAGCGCAATCAAAATTCATATTTTAATAAAGCATAGCATCAATAGAAAATGAGGTGATCTTTGTTAAAATCTGAAAACAAGTGATGGTAGTTTATTGATGTTAAAAATCAAAAAAACTAATTTTCTTTAAATATTTCCTTATATATTGTACGCTTTCAAAATACCAAACAAATGCCATGAGTTGGAGATTTATTAAAAGTTTTGAACTAAATATGTTTGGACTACAAAAGCGGCACCCTTATATCCATTAAGCTCGTATCATGTATTAGCCAGATTTTTTTAAAAGGATCTCTTTCGAAGATAGATATTTAAATTTAAAAGTAACTTCTTGTAATTCAGCAAGAATCGATGTTTTCATTTTTAGGAATACGTTCTGGATGGTGTCTATAACAAAATATTTTTAAAGCATAAAAGAAGAAAAATTTTGTCGCAATGCCGTCCAACCGTCCTGAGCAGTAACCGAACTACGCTGAAAACTGAGAAGGCGTTAAATCTCCCAACACCGTCTTGCCCATGGCCCTGCATATTCGATGTTTTGGGAAAATAAAATTTTTATTAATTCAAGTTTTTTCTAATTCAAAGGGGTCACGGTCGGATCTAACTTGCATTATTGAGACTCGCTGTATAAATTTATAAGTACTTAAAAAATATAGATAATTAACTTGACTCTTTGCGTCTTCATATTTCTAATAGCAATTGCCTAACCAGGAACAACGATTTATATCACCCGATTACAAATATGAAAATTACATGTAAATAATGAACATAAAAAAACTACTGTAAAACAAATTTAATGTGCTCGTACTATCACTATGGCTATTAATATGGTGAAGTAATTGCAATCTTTCAACGTGTTATTATTGTAATTCAACAGCGTTAGTTGATCGTTTGATAAAGAGATCATTTTTTCTTTTTCCTCGATATGGATGTATAAAGGTTTTGTTATTACCAAAGTTGTTTATTTTACTACGCCTTTATCTATATTTCTAGTATTATATGCAGGCAATATCAATTTCAAGGACAAAAGATGAATGCACATTTTTAACATCCGACTACGTAAAAAACAACGAAATCCTAGATTAGACACATACCAAAAGCATTGTTCATCTAAAGAAAATAATTTAATTGGCAACTCCTTGTTTTTAGAAAAATCGTATTTTGATTTGCGGCGGCGTGTGAATTCACCGTCGTCTAACTTATTATTTTGAAACTAGTTATATACTACTATAAATTTTATTAAAAGGCACCTTATTACTTATGACGAAATAATTCAATAAAACAGGATATAAGAATATTTATGTTATGCAATGTACACTTTCAAATCTGTACCAGCTTCAGCTTGAGCAAACATTATTGTATTCATAGTAAGTCCTTAATACGGGGCTGTCTCGAGGGTGCAATGGATTGTATTTTAAACGAGTGCATTTTTATAATTATAGAACGTAAATTAAAAGTTAAGATGGCCTCAAGAAAAATTATAAATGTATAGTGGCGTTCCCCGAAACAGTTCTGGGGTCCAAAGGGCTCAAAACTAGTACTAATTTTTGTAGTGTAAATATACATTTTTTGCGATTTTTAACACTAAACAGGATAAAGCAGTCTAAATTTAAACCCGCGTCTTTTCAGTGAAACTGTCCAATTGTTTATATTTATATGAGACAGTTTGTTTCACTGCCTGCTTATAGGCTGAAAATTTGATGAACATAATAATTAAACAAATATATAGTATTAAAAGTTCTTTTTGGTAATTATGGTTGTTTTAATCAAAAATTCGATTCTAAAACAATATGAAAATCCATATATTTCTCTCGATATTCTGGATCTTAAAATATTGAGCATATTAAGCGGCTGGTTCTATTAATCCAGAAACGCATTAACCGGGGATTACTGTATTAAAATATTTTATGGAGAGTGCAAATTATTTAACTATTTTCTATCGAATGCTGATCTCATACAACTGACAGAGCTTGCAGGGTGGTTCAATGTGGTCTTATATCGTGCCGATAGTATGTTCCCGTTATCAGTAATTTAATAGTACAGTATTTTAATACATTGAAATTTATTATCTCTTAGAAACCCTTTTTTTGACCTTTGACCTTACATTTTGTATTTCTTAATTATTCGGTCTTTAGAAGTTTTCAGTACCTACGTCAATACACATTAACGTGATAACATGTTGACGCATTGAATTTTTGTGTTATATTAAAAAATAATTTTTAAATAGTGGAGCTTTGAGTTTTGTTTTGAAGAATATAAGAAGAGTTTTTCGAAAGAAAGCTTAATTACAGCAGTGCAGAAGAGTATATATACTGATAAATAATACGTGTAAAAACTCAAACAAGTGGAGCAAAAGAAAAATCAGCTGACAAAATTTTCCAAATTTTTGATTTACAATCTACACACGAGCTTCTGTCTTCATGTTCATATAGCGTTGATCTTCCTGAGAACCCTGAAAATGTAGATTTCATTATAGTAACAACTGCAATTACAGTTACACTTTTATATAATTTAGATTTCGTGAACAGATTATGTTTAAATAGTGTTAAGATTAATTATTCTTCAATATGCAGATATTTCTGCAAAAATTGTTACGGTTCCTTCATCACCAATAAATTCAAAGCGCATTAAGCGACAGCTTTCAAATTTCTTAGGTATAAATTAAACAATGGTTTCTCCAGTGCGAATTATGTCCAATTCGAGGAAGTTATTTGAAACTGCACTGCCAAAATTTTTGTATTATTGTAAGTTACCTATTGCTTTTAATAAATATTTTTTTGTTATTTGCTTTGCTTTTCGTTAAAAACGACTAAACTGCTAAAATGATTGCGACACGTGTACTGTTTTCTATTTTTTTAAAGCAGTAATTAATCCTCGGAGCGATTTTTAATAAACCTGGATCGTAATATTAATGAATTTTATAAAAGCAACTTTTTAAAAAAGTTCATGGAGTCTTTAAAAAAAATACGGCGCTATTTTTGTCACCCGCTTAAAAATGTCCTTGACTACATTGTTACGCTAGTGGACATAAATGTGCTTGTGGGGTCTGGCGTCCTTGAAACATAAACTTTGACGTTTGGAGAAATTCTTTCTGACAAACAAAGTTTCAATATTTTGAAGTCAATTTTGCTGCATCGTAAGATCTAAGATATATTTTTGATAATTTTGATATATAGTATAAAGTTAATTAAGAATATTTTTAAAATTAACAAGTACATAACAGAAAAATTCCGGCTTGGCCGGAAATCGCACACCGCTCCTTTAGATTGATACTCTAATGCGCTACCATTACGCCACCGAGCCCGTTTCCTGACACACGTTGAATTCTTAATTTAATCTAAAGGACCGATGTGCAATTTCCAGCCACGCCGCAATTTTCCTGTTATGCACTTATGCCAATTTTAAAAATATTATTAATTATTATTATTACGTTATATCACATTCAGGTAGTTAAAGTTCACATTTTCTCTCATTCATAGTATAAAGTTGTTTTCGGTCAAAATTTTCAGTTTCCACTTTTAAGCGGAATACGTGTTTTCAGGTCCCCTGAGTCCGATAAACATGGTTCTAGAAATCGGTCTGTGTGTGTGTGCGCGCGCGCGCGTGCGCGTGTTAGCTTGTGCACGCGTGCGCGTGTGCAGGTGTGAGCGTGTGCGGTCGTGCGGGCGTCTTGGCGTGCGGTTATGCGGGCGCGGGCTAGTGTTGGTACGTGCGCGCGTGCGTGCAGGCGTGCGTGCTCTCGTGCAGGCGTGCGTGCATGGGTGCGCGCGTGCGCGCACGCATGTGTGTGTCGTCAATATACCTCGAAAACTAACGTCATAGAAAAGCGAAACGTTATATTTGAGTTTATTGCCTTCCTGACATGTCCTAGTAAGAATTTCATTAAAATCTAATGAGCGGAAGTGTTCATTTATTATTGCGATTTCCAGTTTTTTTGCGTTTTTAAAAAACGGCTCTACCGATTTTTTTAGACTTGCCAACCAATTGGTTTCTCTGAGAAAAATCTTTGAAACGAGTTATTGAGGAAACCTCCGAAGTTAAATAGTGTTTTGCATGTTCAGTTAACTAGATGTGTGACCGTTGCCATTAGCGTTCTCAAAATAAATATAAATTAATATTATATTGATTTATGTGCACTATTTACATATCTAATTATGTTTTATTTAAATATATAAATTATTTCTGCTCTAAATTAACTTAAAATTTAATTATAAAAGTCTTGGTGCATGTATATAAAAAATTATGAATGGATGAATTATTTAAGCCTTTAAATTAATATTATAGTTTACAGTGTGGGTGTAAAGGAAAGTAACTTCAAATTAAATTTAAAGTTGGTAAGAGAAACTCGTGTGTTATCTCACACCATATTGTAATTATATTTGTTGGTCTAAAACCAAAGTACACAAAAACGCACAAATAGTGAGAACTGAAGCACATCATTTGCTGGCCATTATTTTTAGGCGCTACTGTGATTAAAATACAAGACTGGAAAAAATGTTAAGAAAAATGGAACTTTCTTATAGATATAGTTACCTAAAATTCTGGAAGTATATATTTTTTATTATTAAAAATAATTTCTTTACTTAACGAACAATATGTATTTGTATCTATAAATTAGTTATCGCGCATATGGAACATGGAACTTTTTAACCGAGAGAAAAAAGAACTTTAATTCAGCAATGCAACATCAGAAAAACAAGTTTTCGATATTACGTCATGTTGTTCCTAACATTTCAATATTATTATTGTCTTGGCCAGACTTCCTTTAACAATTTAACAATACGTACTTTTCAAATATGCTGTTAGATTTGTTCCGACCATGCAGTTCAGAATCCTTCTGAACCAAGTTACTTCCGCACTAATACAAATGGTACCAAAGATTTCATGTTAGTTCGCAGGTATTTTGCTTTGAAAAATTCTGATTTCGTGATTGAAACAACGTATTACGTATGCGATTCCCCATTTTGGACACTGTTCGTTTAAATTAGTAACATATTCTTATTTGATTCTTTGATCTTTATTTTGTGGCCATTTCGCCGGTATCAGATCGTACTTTGAAGTACACAGTTGAATAATCACTCACCAATTGAATTGCACCCGATTATTGCGGTGTATCTCTTCCAATCGCGATGAGCTAGTTAAAAATATTCGTTTGGGCACGGTTAAACAATGAAGCATATCTAATTAACCGTTCATGAAAAGACGATAGGAGATTGAGATTAGAAGACTGATAGAAAATAGGCCCGCATTCCTAAATTTATAAAATTTGATCAAGCTAAGTTATCTTCACCTACGTGTGATGCCATATTCCCTCGTGTTCAACCCCAAGGTACTCCTTCAAAGCGTCGGTCTCTTCAAGTTCCCTTCCTGCGCCAGTAATTCACCTGACACGGCAATTCCACCCACTTTTCAGTATACAGAAACCAACTCCTATCCTCTGTTCTGTAGGTTCTTCGCTTTGGTTTCTAATGTTCCCAGTCGGAGATCACAAGGAATGGCAGTCCTTATCATCTCTACGTCTCCAACTTAGAGGGTTGCTGAACATTTCCCCTCATTTTTATTACGATATCATTTCGAGCAAAGATTTCGCAAAAAATTAGTTTTAGTGTTTTGATTTGCATCAGCATTTGTATTAATTAAAATGTCTTAAATTATTTTTCGACGCACTGCTGTTTTAAAGTATTCTCAGAAGCTTAGACTACATTTCTCTATCCCTCGTGCATTCACAAAAAAATAAAGGCAACTTTATATTGCTTTTGCTGCATTAAATTGAATTTTGAGAGGCGGTATATTGTTCGAGAATTGCTTGCATCCTTCAAACTATTTAGTAAAAATTTTTAGATATTCGATGTCATTCATTGACATATGTGTTCATAGAAATTGAGATAATCTTCCGTTAGTCTTTAAAATAAAATCATTATAGAAGTGATTGCAGCCGGATGTAGTGGAATACCGTTTATTAATAATAAATAAATCCTCGTGCATTAATATAAATCATCAAAAAGTTTAATTGTCATTACTACATTGCGTTGTATTGCTTAGTTGTCAATTTTTCCAAAAAAAATACCTTTTTTATTATTAGAGTTAACAATAAACACCTATCATGCATGTAGTTTTACTTTCTCTTACCCTATATGAATATAGGTAAAAGAAAACTGTTGTTTTCGTCCAAAATTTTCGATGTTGAAATTTTAATAGAAATATACGATTTCAGGTGCGCTTGAGTCCGAAAATAATGTTTTTAGAAATTTGCTTGGGTATGTATGTGTGTGTGGGCGCGTATGTGTGTGCGTGGGCATGGACGTGTGTAGGTGTATGCGTGTGCGGGAGCCAGTATACGTGTACGTGTGCATTTGCGTGTCTGAGCGTGTGCGGGGCAGGTGCGGATACGGGTGAGCATGTGCGTGCGTAGGTGTGTGAGCGCACACATGTTAGCAGTAGTAGATAAAGTGTATCCGTTTATAAATGTCCTCTAAAGGATTAAATATTGAAATTTTAACACTCGAGTAGAGTAAATATAGATAATATGGGAAAAGTAGCTTTAA
>JAHWXV010375587.1:0-29398 GCA_024586415.1 Phrixothrix hirtus | reverse complement strand
TTCGGCCTGACATCGATACAACTATTCAGACAGGCAGCCAATAAAGTCAAAATAGCCATGTTAATAGCCAACGTCCGTAGCGGATAGGGCACTCAAAGAAGATTGGTGTTATCTAATAAAGACATGATAATAGTATGTAAACATTTTCAGAGTTATACAAGGTGATCCTATAGCAAAAATAATTGGCCTTAAAGGAATGTGTTCTTTGTGTATTTTGGGTAGCCCCTAAAACAGTGGTGAGTTACATTATTCGGTGTGAGAATTCTACGTTCTTTAGCGGTACTTGTAAATCTCTTATGCAATCGGTTTAGTAGGGCCTTTCTGTAAGTAATTGTTATATTTCATAATTATTGTCACAACAATGCGTTAACTTTATCTATTTTATTGTACTTTTTGTTTTTAATTTTGGAAATTCACAAGTATGGTTTTACCCTAACACTGCTTTTAGTTTCGCATATTTTTTTCAAAAAAATATTTACTTTCACAGCGAAATTAGCTAGCAATTTAAAACAAGTTTGTAGAATAGATGAAGGTAAATTAAATATATTAAACGTTTTATTACAATCATTAAAATTGAAAACCTTTACCAAAATTGACAAGACTCACATACATACATTTTTATTAGACATATTAATGACATTTTTTATCTGTGAATTTCTCTAATTATTGGCTTTGGAATATAATGGCTTTCCAATTATATTTATGCGTTTTGATCTATAATTACTGATGTGTGCAAATGCCAGTAAGTCTCAATATAATTTTCTTAAAATGTAATGCCCATACCTTATAATAAATAATTAAATTGCTGAAAACAATTGTTAGATCACAAGTTTATTTTGATAACAGTTAAGCTTGCTGAATTTCAAAATTTTCCAAAGTTGCATTTGCTGGTAAATGTAAAATATGTTCTAAAACGTGCTTTTCATTGATATTTTTAAGAATGTCGACCTTCAAAAATTAATTTAACAAAAACCATTGCGCTCATTTGAAGAGATATTCAAAATATACTTTCTACTCATTATACAGGTAGAGAAATTAACACGTAAGAAGAAAAGATCTACTTAAAAGAAAATTGTGAAGACCTGTGTAGATAAAAAAGTTTATGCGAAATAGCGCTCGGGAAACATTCCGCGAGGGGAAGACGGGAGCGTAAACCAAAGCGACACTGTGGGCAGATGATGTGTTTCAATGATTCAGAGACTGCTATTACTCAGGAGCGGTACAATAATAAAATTGTTAAGAAACTCCACCTCCATGTAATTATTTATTTCTAACTATTTATACATACAAGGTATAACAAAAACTACAGTAAAAAGTACAATACTCCGGTTCGATTCTTTATCAAGACTGTCATATAAACAATAAGCATTATTTATATTTAATTGTAACATTGTGAGACCGTAGCCCAGCCCACAGAAGGTTAATAAATAATAAGTGTTATATTCCGATAACAGATACATACAAATATTTTCTTCATCGTCTTCATTGATTTAAGTGTCAGTACTTTTACCATATCCCTCATCAGTATCATCATCATCTTGCACATTAATGATTAATAGTTCTATCGAGATATCAATGATATTTTCCTTCACCGTATACTTTTCTTCAATTTTCATAGCATGACTAACACAATTACCCCAAACCTCTTTTGTTACATTTTGCATGGTTGATCGACAAAGTTCCAAAACATCTTTTAATTTAAAAGTCGTGTTTGACTCCACTACCTTATTTTTAACCGCCCAAACCAATTCTATTGGATTAAATTTACAGTGGGCCACTGGAAGCCACATTAGCTTCACATTATTCCCTTGTACATCGTCGACAATTTTATACTACAAATATTTTTTCGGAAAACTGTTTGTGCGGGATAGTTCCATCAGCACAAGTCTCGTTAAGTTGTTAAAATTAAGAATTCCTTCGGACAAAGGTACTTTTCTGTTTATAAACCATTCTATTATGCTTATTTTCCTCCATGACGTTGTAGGATTGCGAAGGTCTGGATCTAACATTGTATGATAAGGAGCTTGACCAAGAACAATTACTGATTTCGCGGGAATCACAGTTAGTACATGCCTGAATCATTCTTCATAATGCTGTTTATTCATTTCATCATGATAATCGCCTGACCCTTCTTTACCAATGAAGAATTCCAAACAACCTGCTAAAAATCCATTTTCATTACTTGTATCTAAAATAATAACTCTTTGTCCCGTCCCATACGGACGTTTGATTCCAGTTCTGTACCTATTAACTTCTTGAATGGTTACCCTGTAATTATCAAAGCTATCACGAATTTCTGGTGTAACAATTTCTACCCAGTCAAATTTTTTAGAGTGATTTTCGCTGCACCATATTTCATCAGTATAAAATATATTCTAACCTGCGTTTCTGTATCTTTTGATAGTGGATAAGTAGTCCCCTCGTTGAGCAGCTATACTAATCTTCTCCATAAGTATCGGTTTACTTTATAGTTTTTATAGATAAAGTTCATTTCTTTAGCCATTTGTTTAGCGTAGAAGTAAAAACTTGAGGAAAGTCAGGATTATCGTCTTTCATCCTTTAATTCAATTCCTTTGTCTGGAAATTATTTTTGCATATAACAAAGGAATATTTGTTTTTTTATAATGCCTTTCATGAAATCATCAATGCCTATCTTGGGTCTACCACTTCTGAGTTTAGCTGCTGTAACAGTACAAGAAACCCTTTGTTCATGTGAAATCCTTTCAACAATGCGTGTGCTAATTCCTAAACATTCCGCTGTCCGCTTTGTTACTTGTTGAAGATTAATATTATTTATGCCAAGTCTTTTTCCATTTTGAAATACCCTTTAATTTTCAATACATTTTTTTAAATTGTGCGAACATGTCTTGAGACATTTTCTTTGAATTTTAAAAATAGTAACACTTTCGCTTTACAATACACTGTGTATCATTATGCTCTTTTGCTTAAAATCGGATTTCTTTTATAAACAAACTTAAATCGTTATCACAAGATCCTTGGGTGGATTTGTTTTATCAATATCTATTAATTTGAAAAATATTTATCAACAAAATCGGTTGTTATTATTGAAACCATCAAAATATGTTTACATTATTACGTAAGGAATAATTTCTTATAACAGAAACATGTTTTCCGCTTACCTTATTATTTTAATAGTAGTTTTGATAACTGCAACAGATATTTTGTAAGCTAATTTCAAAGCGAGTGGTCTGCAGCAAAAATTAATTTAACTAGGGAAAATTTTAGAGCCATGATTTACCATGATTTTGAAAGTCCTTTAACTTCAAAACAAAGCGTTTCAAGACTTCGTGCTGAATTTGCTGACGAAGCTCCTTCTCAGAGGAGTATTACAACTGGTATAACGATTTTAAATTTCAAAGGGTTTCACTTAGTGACAATTTTCGCGAAGGAAGACCAATTTCAGCCGTTACTGAAACAAATATAGACGCCGTACGAAGAATGATTCAAGACGACAATCGAGTCATGTATGGGAATATTAGGAGCACCTTGGGTATTGCCATGACTGCAATAAACAAGATTTTACATAATCATTTGGGCGTGAGGAAAGTCTGTTGTCGGTGAGAAACAAAACCGAGTGGAATGGTACAAAAATACGCTTAAGAAACATGATGGGGTAGCTCGAAAGCCGTTTACAACATCATTACTGGTGACGAAAGCTGGATATATGTATTTAAACCGGAATCAAAGCGGCAGTCGGCTCAATGGGTGTTTCCAACAGAACCTAATCCAATCAAAGTGAAGAAATCTCGCAGTTTGAAAAGAAAATAGTAGCCAATTTCTTCTCAAAATTAGGACCTATCACAACAGAAGTGCTTGAAAGTAAACGTAGGTTACCGCAGAATGGTACACGCCAGTATGTCCGCCAGATGTTATTCAAAAGGCTCATTTACGACGCCCTATATCGGAGATTGTCCTTTATCACGACGATGCTTCAAGTCACACTGCACGTCAAACGAATTTTTGAAGACTTCCGGATTAAAAGTATTAGTTCATCAGCCATATAGTCTGGACCTGGCACGTTCAGATTTCTTTTTATTTCCCAGGCTAAAGCATAAAATGCATGGTGTACGATTTGCAAGACCAGAGGTTGCAGTGGAGAGTTTCAAAGCCATATATCTGAAGTGACTTAAGAAGAGTGGAATTTGTGCTATGATAACTGGTTTTATCGAATGTCTAAATGCACTGAGTTTAAGGGCGAATGTTTGAAAAACAATAATAAACATAATTTTTGACTACAACGTTTCGTTGTATTAGTTTGCAGAAATAATCCATTCTACCTTCGTATAAATTTCAATTCTAATTATCAGTTTAATGTCAACAAATGTACTATTAAAAATATGTATGTTGGAGCTAAAATTATATGTTCTAATAAAGATATTTTTATATCTGTAATTAATTTTATTTAAAAACAACTAACCTCAAATTTTATCCATAACTTTATCTCGAAACTTTAAAATCGCAGTCAACAAGCATGAGCAATACTGACACTATCCTATATTTAGCCATTCTGGTATTACCTTGTGTTGCTGGTAGATGTGGTTTTCAGTGTTCAAAATTCTTTGCGTTCAATTTTAACTATTAATGAGTGTTGGAATTAGAAAGCAAATAATAAATCCTATTTTTATAAAATTTCTTGCAACTGTGATAAATTCTGTATTATATAAAGTGGAATATTATTGGAACTAAGAGTTAAGGAACATCGAAAATACATTAAGAGCGGCTAATTTAAAAAATCTAAAATTGCCGGACATTAGTTTCTAACGGATCATAACATTTTTAACATTTTCAAAAGAAAAGTTAAGGAAACAGCTTACATAAAATTTAATAATGAAAACCGTATTTTGAAGAACTCTATTGATTTAAATAAAATGCAGGTACATACCTACATTTAATAACATGCTCTCAAATCTGTAGGCCGAAATTTCACGTTTTTACCACGTCCGAGGACAAACCGCTGTAGCTGTATATTTGACGTTCACACACAGGGCATAATTGTCAAGACGACTGCAGACACTACATAATATGTACATTGAAATTCATATTATATGCAGTTTTATGTCTCGATGTAAATCGTAATATTACGAGAACTATACCTAAAAAAGTGGTAATTACTTAATATTTGTGTAACGTCCGAAACGTAAATATATAACCTTAGAAATAGATCTTTCAAATAATATAAGGTTTGGAACCGTCACACAATGGATTTAAGGATGATAAATATTGATAAAAGTTCTCTTTTATTAAATTTTATGAACAAAATTGTGTTCTTAATTATGTAATATTTAAATTTTTCAAGTTTGTGATAGCTCTTAAATATGCAGATGTTTTACAATATAGTGCAATTGTGCCTGTTTCTCAAAATAGTTCCTTAAAACTAATAATAATGTTTGCTATATACATACATACATATGTACTAACACTTCAAATTGTATATTACGGAAATTGAACAAAAAATGTATTCATACAGGGTAATTGTAAAACCTACCAACAGACTCGAACCATCACGCAGGGATAGTTCCAAATCAAGAAAAAAAAGCTCTCGTTTCTATGAAAATCGCTTGTTACCGAATTATTTGAGAGCCACTGCAATAGCGGACAACTAAACGTGTCGTTTTAAATGAATAAACTATAAACACATGAAGCAGCTATTACGTCATTCTTAAAATAGAGGATATTAATTCATTTGTAACGTCTGCAACGTTAAATTATAGAATTTTTGTGTTTTGTCACACACTTTTGATGTTTTTTGTTACCGAAGCGTAATAATTATTAATTATGTGTGTTTATCAATATTTAGGTTTAAGTTGAACATCGTATTCGTGTAATAATGGATAGATTAACTAATGGTCAAATGACGACAATGTTTTACTTTACAGCGAAGCGTTGCGTTTATCGACGGCTTACATTATTATACAAGTTTATGCAAATTCTGTAAAGATTTTGTAGATCTCTTGTAAAAAGGTAAGTGTCAGTTCACATTGCATTAATCTTACCTCAAATTATAAACTGAAAAATCTCAAGGGAAATATTCTTTGATTCTAAAATATCATAGATGAAACAAACTGTTTGGTTTTGTGTTTATAAGACTTACATTCAGTGTAATTTAAAATGGTATATGTAAAAGAGTGTCTTATAACTATAAAAAATCCTTTACAACTTTTACGAATTTTGAAAATTAAAATGGCCCAAAAAATAAATTATCAAAATGACGATACTTATAAAAATTTGGATCTGGTCTTTAGTAATTGAATGTGTGTAAATAAATATTAAAAGCTCAATTTTTGGGTCCATAAAATATGAACGAATAAAATTGTAAATTATTGTCGATTGAGATAGATTAGTTTTACACAAATAAATAAATACAGTTGCATCAATTGGATGTTATTGAACATATTATTACTCTGTGAACGTAGTGTAAATTGAACTGTATTTAGACATACATACTCATTCATATATTCCAGTTGTTCTCAAATTGTGGATATTTTCAATTTTATCCAAAAATTAGTTCTATTTTATGAGATTTCCTTGTTAATATACATGATTAAAATTTTAAAGTATCTCATTCAAGTTTTTAGGTGGGTTTTAAAATCACCCTGTATGTATAACATATACATAAATACATGCAGTTTTTAGATGCTTCAGTGGGTTGCATACCTTGTCAACAAGAAGAATTGCTGCTAATGACATTTTTGAACAAAGTGAAAGCATGCTGTATGGAGCAGGAATAGCAGGTTAGCCTTATATCTGCGTAAGTTGTAAATTAAGAGTATTTTATGTACACGAAACTTTAAACGAGCTTTTCTCGAAACAACGTTATTCAAATTTGCGTACACGATTAAAACAATTCTAATAAACCTACAGAGATCCACGACAACTTATTCGTTTATTAACTAAGTTGTTAATGTAAGAAACAGTTAAAACTTTTGCAACAAATTTACATCTATTTTTTATTTTCATGAACAAATTAATAATTCTAATGGGCATTTGATATAATTATTCACATATAATGAAAATATTTGTTTTTCGATATTAGATGAATATAAAGGACCCTACAGCTGCCGCAGTCAGCGCACCTCCTCGCCTAGGCGCTCGGAATAATTCCATATTAACTGCACTAAATATATATATATATATTTAATTAACTGTTCTATGATATACACAACATAACCCAAAAGGAGCTAGGTCAATAGTCCTTGTATCCCGGAAATAAAATCCCATAGGTTTAAACCAGGCTCCCTCCTTAAAAGGATTTTATTTTTTAGTCAGTTTGCCTTATTTGATGTTTTTTGTTTTATTGTCAACTGAATTGTCAAATTGACAGCTAGATAAATGTACTTACTAACAAGGATATATAGTTTCTTCTAAACGTTGCATTTCTTTGTGTTTATTGGTTCAGGTATTTCTTGATCGGCTATTGAGTTAATTTAAAATTTTTGACAACGTTTTAGATTTTTGATTCTCTGTAATGGGTATTTTCTCCACAAGTTAATAATTATTTTTTATTTTACCATCGTTTAACTCCATATTTAGATTTTAATATATATTTAGAACTGCAAACAATGGACCAAGAAGATATTTAAAAGCCAGAATGTGAAGTAGCAGGATGTTAACCATCCAAATTCAATTCAGAACATACAGGTTATTATAATTAACATTGATATTAAATAGGATAAAACGAATGAATATTGAGTTGTATAGATAGTAATAATAATTAGTCGTAGATTTAAGATAAACGCGATGGAGGCCTTTATTATAATTAAGTACGTAGCACCGACTAAGTAAATTGCAAACTTGTAGCTTTTATAGATTGTAATGTTGGCGGACAACCATAAGTGCAATACATGAGTATAACAACTAGCTCTCAGTCCAGTCTTTTGTACGGCAGCTCAAACCATAACTCTAGGGGTATGTACAATCAGAATTATGCCGTTTTCCATACGATATCTTAGAATAATACCACTAGTATTTGGTCCAAATAAAACCTCGATTCAAAAAATCATTTTTTTTGCATTTGTAGGGCCAAAGTTGTCTTTGAACAAACCAGGTTAACCCAACTTTTCGTTGTCTATGATGAAAGGTAAATGGCACGATGGATGTCTAGAATATAGCCTGATCTAACGAATCTGGGCCGTATTTTACTAGATGCTAACCTTGAACAGCTAATACCTATTATTTCGTTGACTTGCAAGGGCCATCCGACGGAGACGGGGAACTTCCCCATCAGTGATAATCCGTTGACATCCGGTACCAGCACGTCTATCTTTAATCCCTTGCTTCCAAGTGAAATATACTGTACTTGGGCTGCGATTTATCCCACTGCTAACATCGTGTGGCGCTCCGTCTTATTGAAAATATACTTCTTGTAATTTTCCAATAAACTTTGATAATCTAAAGAGATTTAATAAACTTAAATAACTTAAAAATTTTGACAATTTGAGAAATATTGTATTCCTGTTATACTTCAGGTAATTCTTCTTTCAACTATATTTTCAGGATGCAAAGATACTTCCACATAAAGATGTAAGCGATCATTCTTTCATATTCCTATTTTCTGAAGATAAAATCTGCTGCCTCAGTAAAGGACATTTTTCCAAATACATTTTCCTTGTTTCCGAAAGTACTGCCAAACCAGATACAATATTAAAATTATACTGGAGGATCATTTGATGTAGGCTATTTAGTCACGGTTTTTTAATGCTTATTATACCTTAATACGACTCCAAATAGGTGCGTATATTTCAAGAATTATTCCGTTTTCCTTTTTTAATAATGTCATTAAGGGGCACAACATTGTCCATTAAAAATTAGTTACACAAAGTTGTTTCAATTTGTAAAATAAAGTAAAAATGACTATCAATTTGGACTATAAGCATAATAAATGTGTAACTATGTAACAGACAATGCACATATCTATAACTCATATAATCTTTTGAAGTTTAGAAAGTATCAATTCCATTTACTTTTAAGTATTACGCCTAGGTATAGAGACAGTAAAATATATACTTCACCTGTATATATCATTCAACTAAACATAGTTTATTAATAAAAACATTTAAAATTAAACAGAATTATCAGATATTTTGCAGGTCTTTTATTTAAAATTAAGCATAGATATCAATCGGACTGCATAATTTATGTTCTACAGTTCTCTGTTGTAGATTTCTATCTTCTATCCTAAATAGTTGTTGCTTTAAAAATTTCAAATATGTCAGTTAGAGTGTATAGAAGAAATTAAAACATGTATTACATATTTCAACGCTCTTTTTAAAGCCGGAAACGGGAAAAATGTCAGAATAAAAAACTATCCCATTAAATTTAATGCTTCAGTTATAATTAAAAATAAAGAACCCATATAAAATTTATTTTAATCCCTATCAAAATGTAAATAATTTAAAATTTAAAAAAATTGTAAACTTTAATAACTAAAGTGACTAATTGCCTTTTAAAATTTAATTATGGTTGATTCACCAGCACTTCTTCAGACAAACCTAAGCACGTGTGTCACCACGTGGGTGGACAGTGACATCATCAGTACAATATGTCTTATCAAATGAATTAATATGTGGAGAGTTACATGTATGTTTCTTGGTTTCATGCACAATTATTTCATTGAGAGATCAAGCACCTTTATCACTGTAATTGGTACTGCACGCCGACCCACGGTTTACCAATTATAATTTCTATCCGTGTAATAAATGCAATTGCAAGTTAAACGTGTTCACCAAACATATTACCAGTGGATAATTATATCTTCTTAATAGATTATCTTACATTATTACAAAACGGTTTTTTTATAAATAATTAATAATATATGTACATGATCAATAACTTTATATACTATTTCATGTGTATGGTTTCAAAGTATTATTAGGCTTTATATTAATATGGATCTAAAATTATTGTCGTAAGTTAAAATTATAAATAACCTACTTTTGAAGGCTCTTTAATACATTTTTAAGAGATATTTGTTTTTTCTCATTTTGCGAGTTCTTTTACGATACGAGGACTAGTTGGAAAGTTCTTGGTGTGACAAAAAAGACAAAAGATTTTAAAGATTTTTATTTTTCAACATAGTTACCTTGCAAGTCATACATTTAAATCAACGACTTTCCAACCTTTTAATACTGTCAGAATATTAAGTTTTATGGAACTCTGCCAAATACGCGGTTGTCGCAGATTTGATCTCATCAGTCGACGTTAATCGTCGTCCAACGAGTCATTTCTTCAGAGTTTGCAAAAAACAGGGAGCCAAATCCGGCAAATACGGCGCATGGAGAAGCGCTTAGAGTCGTAGTTTTGCAACAACAACCCTAGACGTGTGTGCAGGCGCATTAAGGTAGAAACACACATAACCGAGACGTGTCCGGACCAGAGCGCAGCCGTCACACGGCTGTATGTCAAGATATAAAATAATTGAAGGAAATCAGATATCATTATTTTTAAATAATTTTTATGAAGTTTATAATATATTTTATTTAAATTTTATAAATCATTTTATTAATACTGTTCAAATATACTTTCAGCAGTAGACCGTCCTCTAGTCTGGGCACGGCCCGGTAATGTGTATCTCTACCTTTATTGTGGTGAAAAGGCATCTTTTTTGTTGACCTTTAGCTTGAATAGCGTTTTTCAATTGGTTCAATAATGCAGCATAATACTCTCCGGTGATGGTCCTGCCTTTTTCCACCACATCACGAGAATCCCAGAAAACCGTGGTCGTGACTTGGCCCGCAGATGGAACTGTTTTCGTCTTCTATGGGGCATTTCCACCTGATCCCATGCTGCTTTTCCTCTGGCGTATAATAATGAATCCCTATTTCCTTTACTGTTATAAAACGTGGAAGAAACTCGGCAGAATCGCGTTTAAATTAATTTAAACCGTCTTACGATGGGTCCAATCGCGCGCATTTCTGGTCGACTGTCAGCAAGGGCAAAGCTTTTTGATATCCAGAACAGAAACGATAATGGCATTGAGTATCTATCCATTTAAGTGGACTGCCAAAAAGCTGCTTAACTCCGGAGATTTTTCTCGCTAACTTGCTTCAACAAATTTGCTCAGAGAAACGATTAGTTCGCCTAAAAGAGCATCATATGCGTAAGAAACAGGGACAGTTTAAAAAACCTTTGGAAATGTTTTTGAGAAAATTACAAAAAACCTAAAAATCGCAAGAACAACATTGCAGTTCTGGTTATTCGATTTTAACAAAATTCTTATTAAGATGTGATAGGGAGGTAATATAACAATATAATAAGTTAAATATAAGATATATTGACCACGTGACTACGTACATATACACAGTAAACACATGTTCATACACACACCACACAGGTTAATTTCTAAAAACATATTTTTCGGACTCAGAATATCTGAAAACGCATTTCCGCTCAAAACTGGACATTGAAAACTTTGACTGAATATTATTTTTACTATATTGCATGTAGGTATTGGAAACTAAAATAATCAAACTAAAAACTACAAATGGATTTATAACAAATTTCGACCTTTGACTAGTACTGGAGTTTAACTACCAAAAAAAGTGAACAAACAAACAAACTTTGCATCTGTTTACTATTCAATTTACCTACATCACTCATTTAAAGCACTTGCAGACGCAAAATATTATTTTATACATTTCTTGGCCAATGGAATAATTAGATAGTTTAATACATATAATTTTACAATTAAAAATTACATGTATCAATTAAAGAAATTCTAGGCTTAAAAGGAGTTGAAACGCAGCAAATTGGTTTATTGACTAAGCATTTTGTGCTCGACTAACGTATCTCTTTGTAAAGATATATAATAAGTTAAATGATTATTGTACCAGTATTAATTACTGGTATTAAATCTGTTTTATCTGTAACTTGTTCCCGAAAGACAACCATTTTATAAATACGCGTTTAACATAAACAATTTTGTACTTTTAAAGTGCTTATTCGACGGTAATGCAAAGAATTCCATGCTATATTTATTTTATCTACATTTAAAATTACTGGCTTATCCAATGTTTCCTTTTTTCTTAGTGTAGGAAAATTATTTGGATGGTACTGTTGCTTTACCAAGTTATCAGAACCCATGGTCTTAACCTCTCCCTTAACACAAATATACTGCACGACAAATCGAACCTAGGAGTGATTAACAAAACAAGTCCCTTAATTGTACATCTGGCTACGCAATAGAACGTTTTTGTAAAGGCAAAGCTACCATTCTAACTTATTTGTGACACTGTACATACAAAACCGACTCAGCAAACTCTAATGAGGTTTTTATACCAAAGTTCCAAGCCGTACAATTTCGAGTTTTGCGTCAGTTCCGAATTTAAGTTAATCTATTTGATTTGTAAACTAACGTTACTATTGTAATATCAGATCTCTGTTGTGTTCAATATCCACACTGTGTTTATTTTACAAACTTCTTCGTATTGAAATTAATTTCATGAATTTGGATCGGACTTGTTGTCCTCTGCGTTCATAGATGTAACAAATCAATTGTTATTTGTTCCTTCTCTAAAATAGTTGTTGATGATGACGTGAGCACCGGATCTTTGACTAAAATTGACTTGGTTACTGAAAAGTGGCACTGTAACTTTGCAAATGCTTCATTGACTCCTTTCAATCAGGAAAAGACAAACATTTTTGGTTGTTGGGTATTTATATAGCTTTTTCATAGTTAGTTTATCCAATACGGTGGCCTCCATCTTGAATTTAAACCAATGAGTTTAAATTTTGTTGGCGGTTAATTGTAACATGCAGCTTCCACATTAATTTACATAATTCGTACTGATTTATGGAATCTTAGTATTAAATCTTAGGTTGGGGATGTCGTCGGCAGACTTATTAAAACTTTCCTTGCAAATTTTAAATATAATTTCTACTACATGGTCACGATTTACTTTGGACCTTTGCATTTGTTTAGCAAATCTGTAGTTTTCTACCATTTTAAAAACTTAGCCTAAAGTGATATAACAATGAGATAATTCACATTAATGGATAATTTACTTTATTTGTGCCTAAGAACTTTTATACGAACAATTTAATTATTCTTAGACACCTTGGTGTGAATTAATAATTTTATTTTAATACCGACATTAACAACATTTTTAAATATCAAAAGATTGAAAGATGTATTGAGTGAAAACTCTATATTTTATGCCATTGTTAAGAGATGGATAGCTGAGTTTAAATTTGGTTATGTAAGTATTAAGGACGAATACTGCTGGCGACCAAGAAGCGTCACAACATCAGAAATGGTTATAAAAGTCCACGATATAGTTTTGCGTGCGAGACGACTAAAACTGTTTGAAATAGCTAATGCTCTCAGTATATCAAAAGAACGACTATTCAACATTATAAGCAAGGAACTATGTATTAAAAAGTTTTCCGTAGGATAGGTATCGCGTTTATTTACTGTGGATCAAAAAGAACTGCGTGTGGAAATATCACAAGAGTTTTTGAGCTGATCTTGTGAGTCAATACTCGTGAGTACTACTTCTTTGAAACAAAATTACAGCGAAAGCAGTGGATTGAATCTGGTTGTTTGGCTATTAAATTAGCTGGTTAGGTAATGGCTTCAATTTTCCGTATGCAAATGGAATACTGAAGATTTACTATCCCCGAAAGGGTAAACGATAGTTGGGAAACACTATATGAAGCTTTTATACTGATTATATCAAAATATTCGTGCCAAAAGGCCGGGACTAGCCAGTAAAAGGTTGTTTTCCCTTAGGATCATGCATGTACTCACACTTGTATAACTGAAATGGTCAAAATCAATGAACTAAAGTATGATTTACTTCCATAATCGGCGTATTCCCTGGTTTGCCTACCCTTGTCTTCTATCTATTCCCCAACTTGAAAGTTTTGTTCAGTGGAAAAACTGTTCATCAAATGAAGAAAGCAAGGCTGCTGTGACGACACCTTTTTTTAGGCCTTGAGGAAAACGCCTTCCACGATGGGATCAAAGCTTTGTAGTATCTTTGTACAAAATGCATTAACTTTGCAGGAGATTATGTTGAAAAATAAAAATGCTTTTGTAACCAAAAAAAATGTTTTCCATTGTTAGGCTAAGTAATTAGCATCCCGTCATGGATGCTTAACAAGTTCGGTCTTACAGAACGACAAGCAGCTGCAGATTTTTTAATAACTGAATGAAATGTTCGTGGTCGTTATCAGGTTTGCAAAGTTTATGTCGAAAACATTTTTTGATTTGTACTTTTCACAGACAAATTTTTGAATAATTTGGAATGTTTCATTTCTCAAATTAGTTATCTGACCAATACCAGACTTTGTAAATGCTTACTTTCTGGTACTTTATAAGTTTTTCAAACTAGTTAAATGGATTTTGCTCGCACCGTTCCTAAAATGAAGAATTATAGTTACCACCCGCTAAAGCATGGAATGTAGATAAATTGGAAGATAAGGATAATCCCAATTTTTCATCCTATTAATCTTTAAGTAGAGCTTGTGATTTCCTGCTCCAAGTTTAACGTAAATATGTAATGATTTGTTACTTAGATGGTTCATATTCTCCAACATTATAAGTAGGGTATCCGAGTCTAAGCGTTTAATTAAAACATTGATAACATCATCAATTTTACGTACCTGATGACACATTGATGTCAACCTCTTCATGGAATTAGTAAGAGAAATATTCATCGCTACTGATTTTTACAGAACTGTTAAAGCATTGTTTAAAGTTCAACTTAGTCGATATTGTAATATTGTCAATGGATTGAGTCATTTCAAGTAGATCATAGTCCCGAATGTGATTGCTGAAAGAGAATTGAAACAGAGTTTTTCCAGAGTTCTTTTCCTAACTCTTGTACCAAATATTATTATTATTATTAACCCTGTAATTGTTTAATTGTTTATAATTAGAAATGTAATTGCTTACTCATACGAATATATATAGTCTATGAAAACTAGCGACTTTCAGAACTTAAAAAGCATTTTTATATAACAAATACAAAAAATATCGCAATTCAGACTTTTAATTTAAAAACTGTTTCTGAAATCGAATTATTGAAAACTATTTGCAAGACTAAAACAAAAACTCTCGGTACGGATATAACTACGAATATTAACATCATTCGCTTAACAATACCAGTTATACTACGTGATGTTACCTACATTATTAGTTTTTCGCCATGCATACTAGAATTCTTCCGATTCTGTAGGTATTTCAGCCCTTAAGTAGGAATTGTTAATGTGCTAAATATCATTTTGTCCTGAGAATTACGATTTTGCTTACTTATCCAAGAAAAAGACTATTTTTAAAATTTTTTCTCAGTTAAAAGGTTATTCAGCTCGGCTGGGTTCGAACTTACACACATTTTGAGTTCAGAGTCAAACAAGGTAACCGCTGAGATGTCATGGTCGGTTTCCAGAATTATATAAATATAATATAATATAATTAATCTATTATTGTATTTACTGAAAATTAAACTTATACTACCATCCTTATTAATACTATCATACAAAATAGCAAGTAAAAAACTGTTCCCTTTTCGTAACTACATCAATAGCAATTAGGAAATTGTTTGTTAAGAAGTGCTTCTACCTATAACTTGAACTTTTTTTATGTAAATATTATAAAATACTTATAACAACAATTTATGAAGTACCTATGTATACATATTTAAAACTCATTACTGACATTACTAATTACTTTATGTAAATTTTAATTACCATATAAATAGTTGTAAGTGCTACTGTATTTATAGCAGAATGATTTTTTAGAATTCTTATGAAGTTTCTGATATTTATGTACATATTACGTAAATTAGTTAATAAAGATTTATAATAAATATAAAAATAAATAAATAATAATTAAAAATAATAACTTCTATAGATCTAAAATGTTTCTACTGTCCATCCAAGTCACTATTTAGATGAACTGCAATTACACATTATTATTTTTTTTAAGAATAACGCTTTAAAAGCTTTGGAAGTTGGTCTCCTGTTAAAAGTTCCCTGACGAATACTTGAAAAGAACTACAATAAAATAGAAAATTCATATTGTAGTTGGTGGGTATTGGATTCAATCAGATAAATTTAAATTTAAATAAAAAATTAGTTGAAGGTGTAATTATTTATTCATCAGGATTTAAAAAGGTGTTCTCTAATTGCAAAAATATATTATTCAGTTAAAAGATCATTTAATGATCAATAAAGTTAATTTGTAAAGCACAAAACACTTTCATAAGATGAATGCCTTTAAAACTTTATTGAAGCATTGTGAGTGTGTATGCATTAAACTACAAAAAAACTACAAAAAATAATATCTTTTTATAAAATAATTTTTTCCGAAAATTTGGTGATATAAAAATATAATTTTAACATTTTGAATAAAAATTGTATATGGAAGAGACCTCATATTTTTGGTTGATTAAGAAGAATATTCGATTTCTATTTTGAATGAAAAAATCTTACATTATACAGAGGGGGTAATCTGTCTGGTAGCAAAGCGCCATACTTTCATTGTTGAATTTACCAATATATATCATTTTCTTATACTTATTCAAGAGCAGGCAGGTTCTGAAGTATGGAAATTAAATTCCATATTTAATTATGTATCTGTCATTAATTGTGAAATATTGTGACACTGTCTTGTAATAAAGAAAAAACAAACACTTCTCATTTTGGGGGAAGCGAGAAAAATATGATTTAGCTGTGAGGCTATATATAGGTGACATCACTACCTAAATGCATGAAGTTCAATAGTTATAAAAATACTTTTCAATGTTACAACTTACATTGATTCTCCACACCTAAGTGATCTTTCTTATTTTAGATACTAGCTATACCTTTAGAAACGACGAGCGCATGCAAGGAGCAAACGAAACAAATCGGGTTTTGCTGTTTTAAAATCGACTAGCACGTTCATCTCAAATCCTTATGAAATTGAAAAAATCTCTGAGTGGGTGTTTGAAACTGTTGCAAGAGGCGATAATGTACTATTACGTGCGCAATATCTAAATGAGAAAAACAACTTGGAGAAGGGCGAGGAAATGCTGAAGATGACTAATGTCACGGCACTAATCGAAAAAACTATTGCGCATATTAATTAAATTGTTCGCAACGATCGCTGATTAAACGTTCAGGTGATAATATACAAGGAAACCATAAAACAAGTTTTACTCCAGTGTCTTCGCTTAAATGTTCTTCTCAGTTAGGAACATCGAAATGTGGTTTTCTAGAAAATATTCCCACACAAGGCGGGGATTTTCCAGTACGATCTGGAAACAAAGAGGCAATCGATACACTGAACCTCTGTCATTGATCGTGAAGAAGACTTGAAGATGCAAGTGGAAAGTAAATGTAATGCTGCCCATTTTTTTCGAGATCAACAACGTGGTCATGATTGACTGGGTACCGTCTATAAGAGCGCTTAATATTTCAACAATTTAGTAACTAAATCGTAATTATTTAAAAACACATTGTATAGCGATTTGACATTTTCGTAATATTAATTAAAACTGATCGTAATTCATTTTACAAATGATACGTAAATATTTTACTTCATTTTAATTTTAATCCGAAAAAATATTAAGACAATTATTTAACCTAATAGATAATTTCAATTTAAAACAAATCGTATTTGCAAAATTGTATTTAAAGAATTCAGATCAAATAGTTGGTTTAAAGATATTTACTCACGACAAGATAATAAAGTTTTAGTTTGATACGTTTTAAAAAGATCCTCTGGAGAATGACATCGTCAAGGTTTGGGAAAGCTTGAAACATCTTATTCCCCTTTGTCCCTGAATAGGAAAGTATAAAAATTAAATAATAGCTGTTCTTCAGTTCTCATGTTGACAATATGCCCTACCATGGTTTTTAAAATAATAAACATAATCTCATTTCTGGAGTTTTTGGGCAAGGATATAAAGTTCAGCGCTAGTACTGTGCCTTTATCAATGCGAATTGGTAACCAACATCAGCTCGAGAGTAATAATAGTGCGAATTTAATACTTGATTAAGAGGCAGTAAATAATTCAGTCAATAATGTACATATTTTTGGGATTACAATCCTAGTGCAGCAATTAATAGCTGCATGCTAAGGGCAATTTATTTCTTGTGTTTCGTATTGAAATATCTTAGTTAACTATTAGCAATTTTATTTATGTTCAAATTATTCATCATGAATCCATTAATTAGTTTGGAATTTTAGGTGACGAATACATGACTTTTGAATCACTCTTATGTGTGAATTAACCATTTGTTGATTTAAATTCATTATATCGACTATTTTTGAACCCATGGTCTTTTACTGAGAAGCTTTATATTTGAGATGTCTTATTTAATTCTAGCGGTCAGGTAAGCATACATTGTAAGCTGAAGAACTAGAGCGTTTCCCGAGCTGCACATCAGGGTAGCTGACGAAGGAACTAATTACGAAGGTTGACTTACTGGCTAAACAATTTCAAACTATGACCTTCATTTTATCGTCCTTTATAAGAAATTACGTCTTTAATGAAGTGGCATCTTACAGATTTTGAGCAAAATACCGACGATATACGTCATAAGCGCTTAAGAACTTACGAAATCTCCTCACGTCTCTCTAGGTTAGCTGGGTAAACGCGTAAATTCCGCTTTCGATTCAATTTAACTATAATAGGTGCTTAGCGCCGCTTTGTCCCGTCATTCATTGGATCAGAGAGTTGAGGTTCTGGTCAAGCTAAAAGAACAAGTGAGAAATAAGAGATCCGAGTTGTTGATATACAACGCATGAATTCTCATCGGCAATAATAGTAGTTTCTGGATATTAAGAGAATACCCTGTCAGATTTAGCGGGGTGCAACTTTTATTTGTTCTTTGAAGTAAAATCTGCATTCGAATAATTTATTTTGATACTATGAACCAGGAAAATGAGGAAATGGCGACGTTGTTGAAACGGATGGGGCATGATGAGCTTCAGTACGGTTTTCAATAATGAAAAATTAGATAGATAGGGAAGGAGATTATATTGCAGGGAATAACAGTTAAATTGTAAGATTTTAATAATAAACTACACTTTAACCACCGAAGCCGTTATTTAATAGCTATAATTGGTATTTATTTCAAACTACGCTTGTATCTGGCGCATATTTAATCTTCGCATAAATGTCAGTGAAGTGACCTTAGCCGCACTTCACTACATATGGCATATTTACATATATTCAAACCATTGGTAACCGTGATACTGTACAGTAGTATTCTTGCATTTGAGAGGTTTAAATATTATGGGAAGGAAAAACGCTTCTTCGAGTTAGTACAAGACTTTACTTAGGCTAGGTTTTCTCTGGATAGCTCTACATATAGGTACAAACAATATTACTATATGGAAGCGATCACCTTCGTATTTAAGATCCACCGAGAGACGGGGAGTCCTTAGTGATTTCTTCGGGCACTTCGCGGATCACTACAGGTAATGATTTCCTACTTTGTAATTGAATTGAATGGCACTGAAATTTTTTCCTCAACCTTTTTTTAAATTTCTGCATTTTGACTTTGGAGCGAGTTGAATCCGTTTTTACGCTTATTTCAACAACAAGTACTTCTTCTATCGTTTTGGAACTCTTCCGTTGTGTTTGAGTATTCTCTACCTCATCTGTCGATGAATATGATGTTATTTTGTTAATAGTATTTTCGCCCTCCTTCGGCGCTGTGGGAATTGTCAGAGGAGGTATTACGTTTTTCTTCCAAGATTGAATGGTCAATTGACATTAAAGGTCTATATATTTTCGATATAGCGTGTCTTGGGATTGTGTTTGTGAAAGCGACTATTTTTCATGTCGCTGTTAACGCTTCAAAACTGGGTTCTGTTTGATATTTACACTAAATAGAAAGGCTTACATTCTACATCGCTGGGTGATTGGCAGCAAACTTTTAAACAAAGTATTACTCATCTCTTTTCGATCAGATTTAAGATTCGTGCAAGTTTTTCTATAATAACCTTGCATGCTCCGGATAACGCTAGGGCTCGCATTTCCGAGTAAACTAAATAACTTTGAGGGATATCGCCTACGCTCAACATTAGTGTTTACTTGATTTAAAACCATACAAAGAAATTTCTTCCCAGACTATAATTGATTCTCCACTTAACAAAACTGTATTCAAAACCGTGCACTTTGCCTTCGCTCATTTAGACTCTGGTAAAATTATGTTTACCACAATTATTTAAACAAATCGGAACACATTTGTGGATAAAATTGGTCGCCAATTAGCCTCTCAGTAATTACTCCCTAAGCTATTGTGTGGTAACATTAACCCTTTTCGTGCAGCATCAGTCCTTGGTTACATAAATCGTGAGTCAGATATTTCATTAGAGTGCTGGAAAGTTAATAGCTGCAGCACTGTCCCACGTCACAAGCAGACAACGGAAGAAGGTGTGTTTGGAGGACGATTATGAAGGTAGGGAGACCAGTATAACGTACATAGTTTCGTTGGTGCAGAACGTGATAGTTAAGTGTTACGGTACCTTTCAGTAGTGTGTGTAATGGTCGTTTACCCTCAAGTTTAGAAAAGGTGTTCACAAGGTGATGATTTCGAAGAAGGGACAATGACTGTGGCTCAAAATATAGGTGTGTGCTAAAAACAACGCCAACGATTGTCGGCAAGGTCTCATGAAGTTTGTGCTTATGACGTGTTTCCATACAGGACTGCTCCCAGATGGCTGACTGCGCTTCTCGTGGACGATTTTATACGTTCGTTCAGGTTATTCTAGTCTCAACATTGTGTCGTTCAACTCATTAAATCACTGATCGTTGTGGATTGCCCATGGACAGCACTGGAGTTGACTTACGAGGTAGGCACAACACACGCAACCGTGTTATACGTAGTGCACGAACTGCGTTGTTGCAAAATTACGTCTCAAAGGGTGCCACGCTACCTGACTGATATGCAAAAATGGCACCGTCATGTCCTGGCAGGTAACCACTTGGCACGTTTCACAGGTAAAGTGATGTGTTTCTTGAGCCAATAATAGCGTTGAATGAAACGCGGGCGCACTTCTACGAGACAGAACTGAAATTCCAGTGAAATGAATGACGGTATTTATCATAACTGAGGCCCAAAAAACTGTGGCAAGGACTAGGAAACGTGAGAGTGATGGTGATGGTGATGTGCAAGGCATAACATTGCACCATTCGGTTCCATGTAATGAGACTTTGAATGATATATATTACCGTCAATTCCTATAACGACACCTTCAGCCAGCATTGCGCCGAACAAATGCCCACTTTTCTGCATGACAAAGCTCGCTGCTATAATGTTGCTCTTGTTAGGTAATTACATGAGGGGTGGGGATAGGATGAACTCGAGCAACCCCTCTTACTTGCCTGGTGTGAGTCCATATTAATTTGATCTCTTCCCTACGCAGAAGGAACCACTTCGAGATAAGCATTTCGCTTCCAGAGGTGTCATCGTGCGGGCCTTAGGACGCTTCGTCGCAGACGTTCAGAATTTCAGCTCTATTACGAGTATCAGGAGACTCCCAGATGTGTGGAGAAGGCGATACTTGCATCATAGGATTACATAGAAGTCCTGTAAAGCTTTCATGGTTGGACAATAAATAATCTTAAATCTATACATGTTTTGTCACTACTAAATTCCAACCTTCGTATGTTCTACCTATAATGACTATGAATTTAGAAATGTTGGTGTCGCCATGTTATATACATCCCTAGCGCAATTTAAAAACGTTTGTTTTTAAAACTGTTTTCTTTAATAACTTTCCGACGTTTAAGCTTTTTTTCTGTTTGTTGTTACTACAAACAATATAATTGTAGGGTTTATCGTAACATAAATTAAAACGTAAAAGAAGTTCACAAGTTTCTTAGGTGTGCGTTAATTTCTTGGAGTTAATTGAACATAAAAGACCTGCTTAGTGAGTATATAATTTAAAAAAGCGTTTCTAAAACACTAAATAAAATTAAACATATCGAAACGGCACAAGTTGATAATAATTATCTGAAATAAACCGGTTAATCAGAAAATATTTTAGCTGTTACAACTAAAAACGGTAGTAGATCAAATATGCATTTATTTTACATAAAAAAGCTTGACGGTATCGTTTCCTGAGGGTAGAATGTAAACAAATCATTTCTGCTTATTTAAGAATAACTAAGCAGGCAGGTAAAAAGTAAGTCGCTCTACCTTTGAGAAGCTTATTTATAAATTCGTTACTCCACAATAAAAACTGAAAATTACTTTAAGTTTGGCTTTTATGGTCTTTTTTATTCCATAAAATTAATAATAGCATATAATTTAGATCAAATGAATTTTGCCACAAGTCTCGACATATAAATTAAGAAAATTGTCTTATGTTTTTAGGAACACACAATAATTTAGTTCTTTGAATGTATTTGGTAAATTGAATGGTAGTTTTACTGTGATACTCAATTGTAACGTGTGTCCCAGAAGTCTTAGAATCAGCTGCCATGACTTTGATACACACGTAGTAAAATTAAAACAAACCACAAGCAACCAATAGATGTAATTTCTATTAGTTGTCGCTGATTATTACAAATTACTACAAAATTTGTATTTCTCATTTATTAAACCTGCAAAAGTTCACACAAGAACGAAGGATATTTATAATGAAAAGTTATTTTCATAATAGCCAACGTACGGAAAATGGTGGATGGCAGTACAATATCAATAATTACATTGCAGAATTTAGACAACGGTTTCCATATGGTGGTTTGTCAAGATCTTCATATGTATTCATATAGGTTGCAAATGAACCAAGTACCTTTACCACCAGATTATAATAAAAAACTGACGTACTGTCAGCGGTTCAATGAAAATATAAATGGTGATGTGTTAAATGTAACAGTTTCTTCAGACGAGGCTTGGTTTCATTTGAATGGATACTTAAATTTTCAGAACGTGCGTATGTGGAGCCTTCACAACCCGAATATTTTTAGAGAAGCTCCTCTGCATCCAGTTAGAATTGGCGTGTGGTTAGTGATATCAAGGCGAAGAATTATCGGACCAATATTTTTTGAAGGTAATGTAAATGCTGCTACATACATATATTTTGCGACAATTTATGAACTAAGTACATGAAGATGAACTCCAAAACAACTCCTACCAACAGGATTCTGCTAGACCGCACTTTGCCCACGAAGCATTAAATTATCTTCACAAGTTCTTCGGCAAAAGGTTAATAAGTAAGGACAGACTTCCATCGTGTTTTTGTGATCTAATTCCGTTGGACTGCTTCATTTGTCCATAGTTAACCAATTCTGTAATCAGAGGTACGATGCATACAATAGAAGATCTAAAAAACAATATAAAAAGAAAGCGTGTTGAAATAAATGACAACAAAATCTAACAAAATGTATTTGATAATATGAAATTTCACATAAATGTGTGTTTTATTGAAAACGGGCAGCACATTCAACATTTGTTATAATTTTTGAGTTTCTGTTCACTTTAGTTTTACTCATAACACTAAAAATAAATTATAGTTGTTGAATTTATTACAAAGTGTTTTATTTGTAACAAATGGATTTAAGTAAAAAATAACTGTATATAACACACATAAGATTAAAAGCACTCACTAGTGAGTATTCTTAGCAGACTAATATCCATTTAACTTAATTTTAATGTTTTCAACTCGTAGTACCAACAAAGTTTGGTTATTTGATTAATGATGTACGGTTCTAGATCGAAATGCTAACTTCATTTCATGGCCAAGCCTAATCCCAAGACTTCTAGGGCACACCCTATATTATGTATCGGTAACTATACCCGAATATTTTCCAGATGGTGAATTATTATTGGATTTTGCAATTGAATTGATTATATAAACACCTACTGGTTGTTAGTAATTAAGAGTAGTTCCTTGTATTACGTTTCTTAAGGTTAACGAAATATATTTGGATTTAGCTGTACTACTTTTATAATTATATTTTTATATGCTACTTTTTTCATCGCTATCTTCAATATATGTAGATAATGAATTAAGTAAATTGTAGAAGTAAATTCTTCCCTAAAATTATTAATGTAATATTATTAAATGTAAATAAAAAAGCCAATTAGTTAATGAAGTTTATTAGGCTATAATCAATATAATGCAATCTTCAAACGTTTTCGTCTAAATAATTGATTGATTGGTGGAAAATGTTTTCATTGATAAAATCAATTATTTAGACGAATACGTTTGAAGTTTGCATTATATTGATTATTGTCCAATAAACTTCCTTAGCTAATTGGTTTTTTATTCACATTTAATAATCTTACATTAATCAACTTTTTTGGGGAAGACTTTACTTCTACAATTTACTTAATTCATTAATTATACGCCAATGTAAAATACATAGGTAGTTAAGGTTAATATTCACATACCAAAGAAATCAACAACAAATTTTAGACAATTGAAACGGTTGTTGGGTTAACTGGATAAAACTTTTTGGAAAATTTTTGAAAAAATTAAATAAAGATCAATTACCTATTTTAATGTGCTTCGTAAATTATGTCGCCGTGCCGTGTTTTTATAAAATTAATCATAAACTACCGAATTATATAGCTACAAATAGAAGTTCAAGTTTTTTTAAAAAATTTGTACTCGTAGTTATGTAATTTTACAAGTTTTTAATTTTATAAAAATCTGTCGCGTATAATACGTATATGAAGTATAGTAAATAGGAAATTTCTACATTTCTCTTTAAAAATTAGTTGCTCAATTTTTATCAAATTAAAATGAACTACATTTTACTATGTTATAATATCAGCACGAATATTTCCAGAATTTTGAATTTAATTTTTTTCTTGAGTGTGAGACTAGATCATTACACGAATTTAACTAAAAGTTGGTAATGGTGGTATCATTAAAAGGCTTGGCAGCATAATTCTAGTAGATTAATTGGCATGAAAGATGTCAATGGTATATTCAACTATAGGTTAACTAGTTTTTGAAATCGTCACATTATTAACAGACGACAACGTTTAATGCTCTTACAGAAATAAGCATAAGATTTATCGTAAAATTTAGTTAAACAGTAGAAAAACAGTAACATTTAATTTACTTATAACTTGTTTAGTTTTAGTTTAAATTTGAAAATCCCCTTTTGGTAATTTCCATTTAACTGCAATACATGTTATAGTTAGGTATTATATGTATATTAAAAAGTTTTGAAGCACCTTCAAAATAATTTTTATTTTTTATATATTTTCAATGTTTAACTTGTATATTATTTTATACTATGATTAAGGGATAAAGAGAATCCTGAAACATTCGCTGTTTATTAAATATATATTTATATTCTTGTCCTAATTGTATTTAAAATCAAATTCTGGGCTCATGATTTTGCAGTAAATAATATCATTAATTACCTAGAGTGTATAATTCTTACGAAGATATTTATTATTATGTAATGTATATATACAAATGTTTGTATAAACTAAAGGATTGAATTTTCGTTATTTATAAGTTACTGTGAATTTCAGAAAGCTTTTATAGCAAATTTTCAATTTTCTTGATATATAAATTGTTTAGAGTTTAAACATATTTTTTAGATTAGTACTTCAGCTTATAATAAAAAAATATAGGCAATTTTTTAAACATTATCTAATTCAATAATTAACTAGCAGTAATATTTGGCAATTTAGAACCTTATAAAACATTTAAATAAAGTGAAGAGAGCCGGCTGTAAAACTACAACCCTTTTTTGTGCCCTTATTTTTTCTGAAGGTATTGTTCCAGCTAGTCTCGGTATAGTGAGGTTAAAAAATTAAGCAAAAAATAAAGCATTGTGACTATATGCATTCTAATGTGTGCAATGACAGTTGGAAATTTTTCTGGCCCTTAATTTTTAATATTAGATTATAGAAATGAATTATATGCAACTGCTGTTGTTTTTTGCTTAGTTTTTTACATTTTAATCTGATAAAGGACGAAGGCTTTATATTAGTGTATGAAATGTCATACTGCCTGCAGCTGTCGTTATCTGAGCTCATCGACAAATAAATTGTTGTTTTATTTCTCATTTGAGTTAGCAAACGTGTATAAAAAAAGACGGGGATCGTATATCGTCCATTTTAATCGGCAATTTTATTTTTTAGTTATATTAAAAACTTGTTTCGGAATATTCATATGTATGTAAAACATTATGCGTAGGACTTCGTCAATCCATGATTTTTATTTGCTAAGTAAATTTCAAGTTGTAGAACATATACAAAAGTTGGTACCACACAGGGGAGCTCTGAACTCTTGGCAATAAATTGAAAGTAAATTAACATAATTAAGTGAAAATTCTTAGTTAACATAGGTACAAATGTGGGTATAATTATAGCTACAAAGATGCTTTTGTATGGGTTATTGCTTAAAAGGCCATTACTGATTTCTAGTCATAAATTGCAATTAGTACGATAAATTCCAACAGTCATTAGTAGAAAACTAATGATTTGACACAGGGATTCTTTTCTTTAGGTAATGTTTAAGCTAAATTTTTAATGGGGTTGTTGATTAAGCAAACACTCAATGCAGGAGTAATATTTGCTTCATGGGCGTTCTGTAGATTATTTAGTTAAATACAGTTTTAAATTCTTCCAAATATATTAATGTATGTTTATGTTTAGGTTTACAATTATCATTAAAATTATTAAGAAGATTAAAATAAACAGGCTTTCAAACATTTTTTTAACTCCGCTTCACAAATGCCATAAATTACGTCACTCAAAAGATAATTGTCAGGTAAGTTTCAATGTTAGTTTTCTACATACATAACTGGAATCTTAAATTTATGAATAACTTAGACTTCCAATTACTAACCATTATCCAATTACTTTATTAATATCAAGTATATATTAGAAATATTATTTTACTTTTAATTTAACAACTGGCTTTATTGGAATTAATGCCATATTGTTGTAAAAATGTATTGGAAAATTAAATTTTTATTAAATATCCAAATAAGGGCATTCACTTAACTACTATTAAAATAATAAGTATTGGCGGTTCCCTTTCAAACCAGTTTATTCAAAAACGGCGGGGCCAATTTTTGTGTAATTTTTACAGATTGTCAATAAATCATTTGTTATTATAATTGAGAAGTTTGTTACCTTAAGCCATTTCGTAAATGTTAGAAAAAAGTGCAATAATTTGGCGTGTTCTCAGAATGCTTATTTTAAAAACTTTATAACTTTGTTATTGGTGAACAAAATTTAACGAAATTGGAACAGTATACAGTTCAAAACTTGAAAAAGAGACGGTGTATATTACAGTTTAGGTACTCGTAGTTTCTCTATTTTTTACAAAAAAGGTAAGTTCGCCGCAATCGGTTATTTATGATAGAAATTGAAAATTTCCTTTCATAAGATCTATTAACATTATTTGAATAACAAAAGTTAATTGGCTTTAACAAATTATTAAAAGTTGTCTTATAATTGAAAGTGAAAGATTTTGAAAAAGAAGCAAATAACTGCTGTCGATGTGTTAATTCGTAGTTAATCGCATTGAAGACGGAAAACATGTTTCTGTTATAAGAAATTATTTTTTGCGTAATAATGTAAACATATTTTGATGGTTTCAATAATATCAACCGATTTTGTTGATAAATATTTTTCAAATTAATAGATATTGATAAAAGAAATCCACGCGAGGACCTAGTGATAACGATTTAAGTTTGTTTATAAAAGAAATCCGATTTTAAGCAAAAGAGCATAATGATACACAGTGTATGTTAAAGTGAAAGTGTTACTATTTCTAAAATTCAAAGAAAATGTCCGCACAATTTAAAAAAATGTATTCAAAATTAAAGGGTATTTCAAAATGGAAAAAGACTTGCCATAAATAATATTAATCTTCAACAAGTAACAAAGCGGGCAGCGGAGTATTTAGGAATTAGCACACGCATTGTTGAAAGGATTACACATGAACAAAGGGTTTCTGGTACTGTTACAGCAGCTAAACCCAGAAGTGGTAGACCTAAGATAGGCATTGATGATTTCATGAAAGGCATTATAAAAAAACAAATATTCCTTTGTTATATGGAAAAACAATTTCCATACAAAGGAATTGAATCAAAGGACGAAAGACGATAATCCTGACTTTCCTCAAGTTTTTACTTCTACGCTAAATAAATGGCTAAAGAAATGAACTTTATCTATAAAAAACTACAAAGTAAACCGATACTTATGAAGAAGAATAGTATAGCTGCTCAACGAGGGGACTACTTATCCACTATCAAAAGATACAGAAACGCAGGTTAGAATGTATTTTATATTGATGAAACATGGTGCGGCGAAAATCACTCTAAAAAATTTGGCTGGGTAGAAATTGTTACACCGAAAATTCGTGATAGCTTTGATAATAACAGGGGAACCATTGAAGAAGTTAATGGGTACAGAAGTGGAATCAAACGTCCGTCTGGGACAGGACAAAGAGTTATTATTTTAGATACAAGTAATGAAAATGGATTTTTACCAGGTTGTTTGATATTCTTCATTGGTAAAGAAGGGTTAGACGATTATCATGATGAAATGAATAAACAACATTGTGAAGAATGGTTTAGGCATGTACTAACTGTGATTCCCGCGAAATCAGTAATTGTTCTTGATCAAGCTCCTTATCATACAATGTTAGATCCAGACTTTCGCAATCCTACATCATGGAGGAAAATAAGCATAATAGAGTGACTAATAAACAGAAAAGTACCTTTGTACGAAGGAAATTCTTAATTTTAACAACTTAAATAGGCCTGTACTGATGGAACTATCCCGCACAAACAGTTTTCCGAAAAAATATTTGTAGTATAAAATTGTCGAAGATGTACAAGGGAATAATGTGAAGCTTATATGGCTTCCAGTGTAAATTTAATCCAATAGAATTGAATTGGGCGTATGTTAAAAATAAGGTAGTGAAGTCAAACACGGCTTTTAAATTAAAAGATGTTTTGGAACTTTGTCGATCAACCATGCAAAATGTACCAAAAGAGGTTTGGGGTAATTGTGTTAGTCACGCTATGAAAATTGAAGAAAAGTATACGGTGAAGGAAAATATCATTGATATCTCCATAGAACTATTAATCATTAATGTGCAAGATGATGATGATACTGATGAGGGAGATGGTAAAAGTACTGACACTGAAATCAATGAAGACGATGAAGAAAATGTTTGAATGTAACTGCTATCGGAATATAACACTTATTATTTATTAATCATCCGTGGGCTGTGCTACGGTCTCACAATGTTACAATTAAATATAAATAATACTTATTGTTTATATGACAGTCTTGATAAAGAATTGAACCGAGGTATTGTACTTTTTACTGTAGTTTTTAAAACGCTTTACTATAAATTGTAAAAACGCATAGATATGTTATAAATAAATTTTTGTTATACCTTGTATGTATAAATAGTTAGAAATAAATAATTACATGCAGGTAG
>JAHWXV010375582.1:0-14994 GCA_024586415.1 Phrixothrix hirtus | reverse complement strand
GTCGTGGAAAAACCGCTAGCAAAAGTGTGCCGACGCTCAAGGAGTGTACTTCGAAATATTTTAAGATATTGCAGCAATATCTGAAATATATCTATTTTCCGAAACTTTTCCTAATACTTTTTGTACAAACCTTGTATATATTTAAATCAATAAATTTGCGTTTAACGAATTGTACCTTTCGCGTTACAAAATATTTATTATATTGACATATCGAATCCAGTTTTTATTATTTCTTAGTTTATAAGTAACCATTCTTTCTTTTAGAGAATTATTAGAAATAAGTTAAGGTAAACATCCTATTTATTGTGGGCCTCGACTAACCTGATCGAAGTATATACCCAGTGGCGTAGTAAGTATCTCAAAACTGTCCCGCTAAACGGTTTCAAAGTGGTGCCTTCGTTCTCCATTTCCTCCTTTTTTAAAACCTAACGTCTCCAAACGAAGTGGCGCTCTCTCAGTACGACCTTTTCCTCTCTTACTACATCAATGTTCTTAAACTTAGCCCAGCCATCTTAATAGCCAACTTTGAACCCGCCTTCTCCACTATATGCTTGCGGGCGCAACATCGCAAGTTCAAGAAGTAACACCATCTGCCCCCGTTAGGGTCGCGAAATGTCTTTGTCCCGTTATAAGAGGAAGATTTAAATATTTGTTAGATTCAACACCGCTGCCTCTTTCAAAGCAATTTAAATTTGACTGCGTTAAAGCACGTATGCAGTTTTGTTTCTTCATTTTAGATTACTAAAGTTTTTTAACACAATTTCTCAGATGTTTCTATGGATTAAGATAAACGATTCGCCTCTAAAAATGTGCAGAATAAATCTCTTATAACAAAAGCATAATAATAAATATATAAAGAATCTTCTGAATAGTATTACTTTATAACAAATAGTCAATACTTCCCTATTAAAGAAAAACTACTTTATACATTATGCGTTCATTGTGTGAAGTTTTCTGAAAGCGTGATTTCTCAACAAACCGAAAGAGCGCTGATGGCAGTCGGGCACAGATTTTTTATTACTTGGGGTCATTTTAAATCACTTCCCTAACAAAAAAGTTAGGTATAGGAAATATTGATCGTGGAAAACTAACAGTTGGATTCTAGTGCGGTTTTATAAAGAATTGAGCAGTTGCGGGGGTCAGTTTAACTGAATTTAATTTGAAAAAACTAATTTATTGTTGACAAACTTTTTAATCCATAAGGTACACTAGTGTATTGTTTTATATATGTATTAAATGTTAAAAGTGAAAACAATATAATAAAAATTATAAATTTCCCACAAGAATTTGATTATTCTTTTAATTATAATTTTAGTAGCAAATTAGGGAGCAAACTAATAGCACAGAAATGTAATTTGAAATTCTGGGAACGTTCATTACCTTCATGTTAAATTCAATTACATTCATCATCACGTATAGTCGGCAATCAACAATAAACATAGTCAGTTATCTTAATGAGTAATGTCTTTGAATTATATACATTTGTATCTCTTCAGAGTGAGAGAGCTTTATACACCCTACCTTTAATTTTGACATGTTTTAAATTAAGGTAAAATGCCAAAGTTTGTTAATAAATTAAGATATAGGTAAATTTGACTTATTACATTATTTTGTGTTACATAAATAACTATAAAGATGTTTTATGCTTTGCATACCATGGCCATTTTATTGCTAAATACTTTTTTTTAATAATTATAATCTCCTTACCACGTTTTACTGCTTAGTATTTTTCATTTTAATGTCTATGTTAATTTCATTCACAATTAGCAATTAGCGAATTATTTTGCTGTTAACTGTAGTATAGTTTATTTGTAATAACTAATATTGCATATACAGGGTGTCAGCAAAATATTCGCTTACTGCTTTCTGTGCACAACAAAAAACCTTTTTTACTAAAATGTATAGTTTTCCAAAAATTTACAAGTAAAGATTTAAGTCCGACCTGTTCTTACGCAAAATGGCTTGTCACTACACTTGCAAAACAATGTAGATTCTACAACGTATTTGTCCCGTACTTCATTTGTTCGAAATTTGCGAAATTTTCAATATGACTGCGACATCATGGGTAGCTAGCGTTTATGGCGGACAAAAATCATGAAAACAAATATACATACAAGGTGATTTTAAAATGTACCGTCAAACTTAGGCTATACTCGTGGCAGCAGTTCTAAATAAAGAGAAATTTTTTTCTAAATTCCTTGCCATTTCCAAGAAAAATACTGTTAACGGAATGATGCAGGCCTGTTTGAGAATTTCTGCAATAACGCAAGATCTGATCGTGTAGTTTTATTGAATGAACTTTAAGTACATGACGTAGTTGTTAGTCATTCTAAAATGCAACGTGTACTTCATACATAACTGGAGGTGTTAATTTCATTAAAGGTCGCGTTCGTTTACAGATGTTTACTGTATTTTGTGCATTATCAATCATTACTAGTTTCAATTTCTCGTTTCCGAAGTGCATTAAATTTCAGTTTTGTGTGTTTATTAAGCAGTAATAGTAGCTAACTACAAATATTTCAATCCTCAGAAAATAGCAACCCTGAACTCGCCTTTTTGAAAACTAGCTGAGGCATCTGAAATTTACATACTAGAGACTACTTGTTCTCAAATCGTAAACTTTGATTTCTTGGATATAAGATAATTTTTTGCTTTCATGCTTAAGCTTTAGAAATAAAGCTTATCAGACATATTTAGGTTTGTGGCAGAGGCTTCGAAACAGGGAAATTCCCTTTTCTCTCGTGGATTTAACTAATACAGTTATTTCGCTATGCGCCAAGAATTTAACTGAATCTAAAAGTGTTTCAACTCCCAGTAGGAATGTTTAACGTGTCAAATGTCACACCGACAAAGGATTCATAATTTTACTTTTTAGCCCTAGAAGTAGGAATCGTTTTATATTTTTATTTCGTTGTAAAATTGTCGACTTCAGTAGACTTTAACCTGCGTCGTTTAGAACTCAAATTACTGAAAATATACTATGACGATATATACTCGTAATTAAAGCTCATCGCACAATGTGTAATAGTTGAGCTTTTTCACTCAGTCCATTCTGAGATTGATCGTGCATTCAGTTAATTCAGATAACCGGTGATAGGAATGGTGAGCGAACGTCTTTATATATGCATGTAGATATTTAGAGCAAGATCATAAGATCTCAACGGGCCAGTCGATTGAGAAAGTAGTAGTAATGCTGTCTTAGGCCGTGATCAGTAACAGACTGCATAAGGATTCGGATAGTGTGCTCCCTTAAGTTAACTTGCTGACAACTAGAAGAAATGGGGTTATTATATGAAATTAATCATCTATAAATATGAAACGGAGAAGGCATTTGTTCACAGTAACTAAGTCTGGAGAACAGTTTATGAACAGAGGTGTATCTTAGATATTATAAAATTTACCTTAACAATGGGTGTTCTAAGTATATCAAATAATTTTAAGTACGGCTCATTATTCCGTACGGCTACATTACAGCTAATGCTCAATCTGAAAATATGCAGATATACATAAGTAACAACGATATCAAGTGCTATAAGGTGTGACGTAGCAGCATATTGTGACGGCCACTTTAGCGGAATTAGGTCGTACCGTCACTTCATTGATTCGACAGGTAGCGATTTTACAGCCAAAGATGGGTAGGGTCCTGTAAGTTGTCTCATACAACGTAGCTTCGCACTGCGGTCAGAATTTATTAAGTTAAACACCTAGTAGCGTTTAAATAACTGAATTTTGAACACTACCATAAGTACCATAATTTTGATAATTTGCTTTTCGGACCATTTTAATTTTTAAAATTGTAAAGGATTTTCCATTGTTATGAAACATACTTTTATTATTTCGCTTACAAGGTCTTATAAACACAAAATCAAAGCACCCGAACTGCATTTGTTCCGTGTATTACATTCAGAATCACTAAATATTTACGTTAATCTTTCTCAACTTGCAATTTAAAATAAGATGTTACAATGAGAACTGAAAAACTTTTTCGATGTTAGCTAATCTATCCATTAGTACACAAGCATGATATTAAACGTAAAACTAAATGTAATTGTATTACATAAGGGCTATCTAGAAAATCGATTACGCTTTGTTTAAAACAAAACTTAGTACAAGAAAAAAATTTATTATATACATTTGGAAGCGGTACCAAACTACTACTTTTCAGCGTAGTCACCATACAAATTTAGGCACTTCTCATAGCAGTAAACAAGCTTTGAAATTCTATTGTCATAAAATTCTGCCGCCTGAGACTGCAACCAATTAGTAACGCCCTCTCTCAGTTCCTCATCGTCATAAAAGCGTTACGTTGCGAGCCACGATTTCATCTTTGGGAAGAGGTGGAAGTCTCTGGATGCAAGGTTCAGACTGTATGGTAGATGAGGAAAAACCTCCCACTGAAAATCTTCAAGGACTTGTCGGGTACAATTTGCCCTATGTGGTCGGGCGTTATAGTGAAAAAACAAAATTTTTGAACTCACTTTCCTCTACGCTTGTTTTGAATCGCTTTTCTTAAATTTTGCAAAGTTTGGCAATACCTCTCAGAGTTTATTGTTGTTCCACGTGAAGGAAATTAATAAGAAGCACGCCTTTCCTGTCCCAAAAAACGGTTGCCATAATTTTCCTTGCAAACAAGGTTTGCATGCATTTTCTCAACTTTTTTTTCGGAATTTGTGTTCCCCTACTCCATAGACTGCAATTCTGTCTCTCAGTTCACATGTTTGGCCCACTTCTCGTCTCCCGTTACGATTCCATTCAGTAATGAGTCGCCATCTTTATCGTAAGAGTCCAGAAATATTAATGAGGCTGCCATATGCAGATTCTTGTGATCCTCTGTCAGGAGTTTTGGGCGTCTTGCACAAAATTTATGGCATCCCAGTTTCTGAGAAACAATTTCATGTAACATAGCTGGATGCTGACTGAGCCAAGGAATGCGCAGACACTAAGATGGGCGCGCTGCGCACGCTCAAAGCGGCTATAGACAAAAATGTAATCGACTTTCTGGATAGCCCTCGTATTAATCAACACTTCGGTAACGAAAATAATAAAACAAAAGCGTGTAATAAAATACAAAAATCTTGAAAATTTAACTTTACATACAACTGTTGTAAGTGAATGCAAATCTATACCGCTTTAGAATGAGGTAACAACTGCTTGGTGTGCTTATAGTTTATTAAAATGACACTTTCAGTTGTTAGCTATTGCAGTGGCTTTCAAACGATATTGCCGCTTCATTTTAAAAGCGATTTTCTTGGAAACGACTAGGAATTTTTTAATTCGAGCTTTTCTATTTTAATTTAGAACCATCTCTGCTTATGTGGTTTAAGTTTGTCGCCAGGTTTTAGAATGTACCTGTATATACTAGGATCAACCCTGATAATTAGTTATGCTTTACTTAGTGGTATTTAAATCAATTTTTTGTTAACATATGATTATATTGTTCCAAGTTGTGTTATCTATTGTTGTACAGAGTTTCTAGATCTGTTAGACAAAGATAAATCTCGCACTTTTCATCATAATGGTAGTACTAGATCTTGTTAATTATTAAGGTTAACGAGGAGCCCAGAGAACTAGCTTTGTACGCGAGACTCTGTTTGTGCCGACTCTGAAGTTTCATGTTCTTTTAGCCGAAATACCTTAATCCAGTTGACATCTATAATATTTTAAGCTCAATTCTTTTTACAAACGTCAATTAAATTTCGAAAAATGTTCGCTTCATTTTAATCTTAGAGGCAAAGGTGATATTATGGGATAAGGTTGTAATATGGGCCCACCTTAATATCTGACGAACAAGCCTGAGCATTCTAGCGGAGAACATGTCAACTATTAGTAATCGTTTGTGTTATGCAGAACGTTAGTGGTGAACCAGTTTGTGTTTTGGCGTGTTTTAAAGGTTTGAAAGGTAAGAATTTACATCTCTATTAGAAGTACTGCTTTTGCGTAAATAGTTGTTAACTTGTCAGCTATGTAGGGCATTTATTTCTCCACAAATCAAATAATTATAAATTGCTTTTAGCGGGTGGTGATTCTTTATTTTCCAAGATGGCGAAGGTGGTGATATGGGCAATCGCTGTGGTGGCTATATGGACTAGCCAACTCAACTATCCTATATTAAAACCCGCATACAACTTGTGTGGTTTTCTATTTTAGATGCCTTACAAAGTATTAAATCCACGGAAGAAAAATAAAATCAGGCAATTCTGAAATCGGGATGACATGATATCTGCGTTTAAAGCTGTTTTAGAAAAGAAATCGGGGTTTTTAAAGGAATTTTTTGAACCGTGAACTACTTTGCAAAGTCTAGTTCACCTTGGGATACCTCCTGAAGAAGCTGTGTGTAGGAAGTTGGAGAGGAAACCAATTATGTCTAGCGAAATGTAAGCTGAACTTGTACTTTATTTGGTAATAATGGAACCAAAGCTTTATGGCCTTACACAAAACGGCGTTAGACGTTTAGCCTTTCAACTGTGTGAGAGAAACGGATTAGACCATCCTTTTACTGGTGGCGGAATGGCCGGAAGAGCATGGTTCGATCATTTTCTATATCGTTAATAAGGTGTGTTGACAGTTCTGAAACATACAGCTAAGTCATTCTCCAGAGCTAATAGTTTTAATAAATATGCAGTGTACGGGCTTTTCGATCTTCTTGAAGCTAAGTTTCAAAAACAAGTTTTCAGAAACAAGACCGTATATTTAACGTAGATGAGACTGGCTTATCCGTCGTCCAAAGCAAAGTATCTAAAGTCGTAGGTCTCAAAGGTAAGAGCCAGATTACCGCCTAAGGTACAGCTGATAGGAGATACCCCGTGACTGTTGTCTGCTGTATAAGTGCTGGTGGGGCGTCCGATTTTTCCACGAAAAAATATGTCTGCCCTTTTGAAGACAGGTGCTCCACCAGGTTTCATAAAAAGATGCCGCCCATCTGGTTGGATTAAGGGCAATTTGTTCACTTACTGGTTCAACTACTTCATCAAAAAGGTTAATCCCAGCGCTGAAAGCCCAGTTCTCCTAATTCTAGGCAGCATATCACACATACGAAGAATATTGATGTCGCGGATCTTACTAGAGACAAGCATATAACAATACTAAGCCTACCACCTCATACTTCCCACAAAATCCAGCCCTTGGATAAGTCATTCATGTCGTCTCTTAAGCTTCACTATAGTGAGAATATTAAGTAATTGATGCTGCATAATGATAAGCCACTTGGTCCATATGAGATAGCTTAGATGTTTGGGAAAGCCTACCTAAGATGCCAAAGTAATCAATTAGCTGTCCATAAGAGAAAAAGCAAAATGAAAGAAAGGGATGCTGAAAAAATATGAAACGTGAGTCAACTGAAGTAAAAAGAAAGAAACAAGAAACAAAAATGAAAAAATCGTCAGTGAAGCGAAAGCTCGACCTACAACCATCTCCCGAGACTTCAGAAGTGTCTAAATCTAAATAATGAAAAATAAGTCAAAACTTCCTTTGCCATCTTTTCTTAAGTCAAGTGGCGCACTAATGTCCAAACCTGTTAGTTTTCCTCCTTATTCTGATAAGTAAACCGTTATGGGCTGAAGAAATCGACAAGTAGGTCACGTGTATTCCCATAAACTATTCCAACTACTACGGTTGTGGAGAACTGCATTTCACGTGTCCCAGTTGCCCGAATTGTACTTATATATCGTCTTTTACTAATTCTACAAGAAACTATCTTTTGAATCAAATGACTTCAACCTAAAGCTATACTTGCCCAGTCTTACACCAACGGGTGTATAAAGCCGTTCTCTTCGTAGTTGTGTTTCCCCAAGCTTTGTCAGCGCATATCTTTTTATATCCTCATTGTTTCTATATTTTTTACGAATATTTATAACCGTTTTCTTTAGTTTTAATGATTTTTTGCTAAGACTTCTGAGTTTCTATTCATTAAAGTCTTACGAGTATTTATCATTTCTGCTGTACAACACTTGTTTTAATATGCCTGTACTTTTTAAGATGCCTGCTTCTTTAATAAGTAATAAAATTCAATTACATTCCTAATTACAGTTTGTACATTTAAACTAATTTCATTATTAACAGAACTTTTATTCTAATTCGTTTAGAAAATAACGTAAATACTTAATTTTGCCATTACCAACTTTGGAATTTAAATGGTTCTATAAATAAGATTTAACTTTAAATCTTGTTTAAGTTGTACATATGGCATGATAATTGCAATTAATTGTAAAGGTTTTAAAATGCGTTAGACATAAAAATGTGTTGCTGTTGAATTTTAATAGCGCAATAAGCATTGTTTCTGAATTCTGTATTTAAAATATAAAAGTTGTATGTGTATAAGCGGAATTAGAACGACGGTTAAACAAATGTGTTGGTCGATCAAGGTAAGCTATAAAATTTAAATCTTTATATAACGTTACGTTAACCTCGATATTAAGTTGAACTTGAATATGAAAACTTAAAGCAAAACAGACATAAAGATTTCAGAATATCCGTCTTTATGGTTTGATATAAACGAAAACAAACTAAAGATATGAATTTTACAAGCTTGAAAAATCAAAATCGGTACATAAATCACTTTTACTTGTCTATGTAACCCCGACATTGCTAAAGGGCGGATCTAACGAAGAAACGTTATTTCGGACGATAAACTCCGTATGACGCTTGACGTTCATTTTTTCAGTTTTGTGTCAGGGACTGTATACATACATATATGGTGCGAAATATCACTAGATGTCAAGGATAACCAAGCATAGCCCACTTTTGTATAATATTGATTTCAGAAAGTGAGCCCTCTTTGCGTCAAATGCCGGGATATCGATTACTCTCACAGTAGGTCGTGAGATTCGTTGGTATTGCTATAACCCACCCAGCTGTTTGTATGAGGATCATCAAGGACTTTAAAGCTCAGCATGGTGCTCACTTGGACCTAATCGAACTCAACTTTAATTTCGCCCCTTTTATATTCCCATTGTATTCCAATTTTCATTATATAATTCACTTTAATAGCGTCCTAAATACGCATTTATTTTATTGACTTTCTTTTAAACTTTAAAAAACCTTCGACTATAAATCGGCTTTAAAAATAGATTGCATATTGAAATAAATAATATCATCTTAGGAAACTACTACTATTTTCAAAATAAGGCCAGATTAACTTTTATTTCAAGTGATTTATATTTTAAATATGCTAATTCTTTTAAAAGTGCTTTTTAGTAACTTAATAAGGTTAATTACGACGCTCTAGATTCATTTCTGGTTAAACTAAGCTTATCTTGTAACATCTTTCATTAAATAACTAATCTTATTGTGTTACTCAAAAACTGATTCCTTTTTAAATTTATTTAACTACCTGTAAGAAAATTACTAATTTAACGTCAATCGTATTAATACCTTCAAATATGGATACAAATAATTTTATAGACAGAAATCACACGTTTGAAAATACTCAAACAAGCGTGTATAAATGTATCATATTTAAACAACACTAAAACTTGCGTAACATTGCAATGGAAGATACCCGCCCACATCACCCTTAAATCCTACATAACCGTTATGCAAACCAAACCATATGCCCACATTTTGTAAACCGCTTAATACCGTCACGCATGTTCTTATAGGTTTATAAAAACTGCTTACAATGTAAGTCAGAACTCAGAAAAAAAACGTGCATTAAATTTCAACATTTCTAAATAATTAACCAATTTCAATAAAGACTTATTATCCTATTTTTGGGACGGTAATATAATGACGATTTTTATGAAATGGAAAATTGGTCTAAAGTTCTAAAGTGCATGTACAATTCTACTAGCACTAGCTTATTATAAATAAACTGTACAATACTAAATAATAGCAAAAACTGATTTTTCAAGTACCTTCAACATTGAGGATTAATGTAACACCCTCGAAAATAAGTGCGCTTGAAAAACGAGCTTCTTACACTTTCTTCTTTGGCAAATTTTATCACACTGCCTTATTTTTACTGCATTCTATTTTAAATTATAAGTTAATAATTTTGAACCACTCCGTTAATTTTGTTATACAGGGTGGCATTTTCAAACGTTTCATTGGACAGTAACTTTTTTGCTAAGAGATGTCAGAAAATGTTCAAAACTGTTTCGGTAGTATGCAGAAGGAATCAAAAGGACCCCACAAATGCGGCACCACCACCAACTCCCCGACCACCAACCACCACAACGTTTGTAACCGCCCACTTGCGATAGATCTTTGGAAAGCCCTAGTAAAATGCTTTTCTTTGATACCGTACGTAATTCATTTAACAATAAAGTGATCAGATACGTAATTTATTTGGTTAATATCAATCTAATAAGTAAATGACAAAAATATTTTTCTTGTACCTTGTTATACAATTGGATACGTGTAACTTCGGACAAAAAATGTGTGACTAATTTCTTCCTGACTAGGTCATTAAGTAAACGAAAAAGTACAGATTTTGTTATTTGCTGGGCGATAATTGAATTTTACGTATTTCTTATTAGGAAAACTGCATTTTTGGGATTTCTGCCAAGTTCAACTTGTACAATCGGTAAACCTTATTATTCAAAAATCTTTTGGTGTTACTTAAGTTCCATAGTGGTGTATACATTAACTGCAAAAGTTAAAACTATTTTCGTTCACGGTTGTGAGGACAGATCTGCGTTCAGAGCAGCTGCTTTTTTTAAAGCTAGATATTCAGAAAAGAGTAGCAGTCATAGCTATGTTGCAAAGGTAGTTAAAAGAAGAAACGAGGTCAGTGGCAGATAAGGAAAGAGTCGGACGAAGAATACCGACTAAGTCACCCAGGCAATTTTAGTTCATTTTGCTGTAACTTCAACATCTTCCGTTCGAAAAGCAGCGACTGTCACAGGAATTTTGCGAAAAACAGTACGACTTATTCTTAAGCTGAATAAAATCTACCCCTATAATATGCAAACCTTTCAAGAACTAGTAGAAGATAAAACTGAACAATTCAATTTTACAAAGGGATGATGGAGAAAATTGGAAATAATCCAGAGTTCATGAAAACTACTTGTTTTAGTGACAAATGCACGTTTGTTTTGATAGTGTAATGAATAATCAGCCGATGAAAATCCGCACTCTTTTCGGGATGAACATACTCAACGACCCCAAAAATTAACGTTTGGGCGGGTGTTTTAGGAGATACATATTATTGGTCATTTACTATCGAACCTCTCATCATAAATAAGTAGAGAAACAACGTAGACCTGACGGAAACAAGAATTTAAATGAAAACTTAATTCATTTCTAATAAAATGGAGCGCTCCTAATTATGCCGTTACTGTTCTGCAAATTTTATATGACAGATTGGATTTTAAGACGATCTCCGGATCTTGCACTTCTGGATTCCTTTCTTTTTTGTCAGTTAAAGTCGGTGGAGTATAAAATACAGTTTGCTTCAATAGAAGATCTTCGTGGTTGTTAAATTTCCAGGGAAGTGTTTGCAAATGTGACATCTGAATTTGAAAACCGTTTATTTTATTGTTTAGAAAATAATGGTGAATATTTTGAACATTTCATTAAACAAAAATGTTTTAGTACGTAAATGTAAATTAATGATACCGTTTAAAACGTTTGTTGTGTCATTTACCTACTAGATCAATTGATCGCATAAATCACTTCATCGTTAAATAAATAATGAATGCTTTATACAAACGTGTCTTTGCATGATATCACTGAAAGCATTTCAAAGAAGTTTTCAACGCTGTTCCGCCAGATTTCAAAGTTTAGGTAGCACGGGGCGTTGGGGCGCGCTATATTGTGGGGTCTCCCTGCATACTACCAAAAGGATAGTTTGCGTTAGTAAAGTTTTCAACGACAGCGTATAAAGTTTTAGTAATACCGGAAGTTCTAAAAGAACCTGGGTGATTTAAAAGTGACAACTATTTTCTTTTAATTTTGGAAACAGATTATAAACGAAATTCGACGTGGAATTCGTTAGTTTATAAATAGAACCATGTTGCGAAATTTGTCTCTCCCCTTCCCAACCGTGATCTTGTACCCAGTAATTTCTTTATGCGTGTACAGATTGAGATTTCTCTTGCACTGACTGTTGCCAGAAAATAATAGCGGAGTTGCGTCAATTCCCTCGTTCGGGAATAGACTGCTGCTGCTTCTCAGTCAAGCATGGGAAATAATTATAGGAAACGGAAAAAATGGGTTTGGAAGGAGATTCAAAAGTAGAAATGAGTGGAAATACTATCTCGGCATTTGACAACTTAGGAAACCAATCGAAAACTGAAACAGATCAGACATCCCCGGGGATAAAATACAGAACCTAGAAGATGTTACATTTTAGTGTTGGCTGCTTAGCTTGGTTTGACTGTTGCTTAATTTCTAAATCATAGCGACGAATCCACTCTTTGCTCATTTCTACAATTTTATTCAAGGATTCATACATATTTTTTAAACAGTCACAAAGTCAGAAAATGTGAAAAACTCGTTGAAACTAGTATGATCAAATTTTCTAAAATCGTCTGAAAAATTATTTTTGTTAATTACAACCATGCCTAGTATTATAAATTTAATAATAAATCGTGTTTTATAAATTTTTGCTAGTATTGATGAAGTACAGTAAATCGTGATTAAGTTGAAGAAATACGCATTATTTCTTATTTAATAGACTTCCACGAGAAACCCATCGAAGTGCAATATTGATCTAGATTTTTAATATGTAAATTAATTTTGAATTGTAAGTATTTCCGTAATTTTGTTATACCAACTAAGTTTGGTTAAATATGTTAATTATTATGCATAGAATGATTAAATGCTTGACATGTAAGTAATGTTGAAATTATACTTTTTATAGTTAAAGTAATCTAGATTTCTGGCAAATTTCTCAGCCTAGAATAACACTACTGCACTGTTCGGCGTCGGACAAACTTCAAGGTAACTTACCTATTTACCTTTAATTCAATACGTGCAAGAATTGCTGTATTTCATTGAATATTTGTACAAACAATTTATGGTTTATGATGCTCCGAGTGCCTAGGTTACTTATGGCTTACTGTATTTGCTTAGTTAAAGGATTTAAAATGTTATTGATTTCAAAAATTAGCTTTTGGTTATTGCAATTCATTTAGTTTGTTATTTCAGTTAAATTTCATTATATTTAATTTATTAGGAATAATTTGTTTTATATTTCATATTATTTTGTTTTCGTAGTTATTTCAATTTTTTTGCCTAATTTCCATTTAAAATGACGAATTAAATATCTTTGAAGATAACCTTTGTTCTACATAACTATCACCATTTTGTAGGCACTTATTATAGCGCGGCACAAGCTTTTATATTCTGTCTTCCTGAAAAGGTGTCGCCAACCAAATGGTATAATATGTTCTTTAATCTCGTCTCCATTATTCACCTCATGCCATGAAGGCTACATTTCAGGTGCAAATAAAGATGAACGTCACTAGGACCGAGGCCCGAATTGTATAGTTGAATTGTTCCCAGTCAAAGTCCAGTGCGAGTGTGGGCATTGTCGTCGATCAGAACAATTCCGCCGGTCAGCATTCATGAGCGCTTATTCTGCATTGTACAACGCAGTTTTTCAAGCATCTCGCGTTAAACATTTGCATTGATTGCTTCGACTCGCGGTAAAAAATCAGCAAGCAGAAGACCGTATACATGATTTTTCGATTTCTCAAGATTGGGTTGGCTCTTGTTCTTGTTGGTGACGACGTGTGCCTTCACTACATCGATTGTTGTTTTGATTTAGAGGTTTCATAATCCACCCACGTTTCATTACCTATATTGCTAAGAAAGTCATCACCTTTATCGTCGTAAGGTGTTGAAAACTCAAGTGCCCTTCTCTGACGCTTCCGTTTTTCTTTCTCACTAATATTTTTTGGTACTAAATGAGCATAAGGTTTCCGAAAACCCAGTTTTTCACGAAAAATTTCATAAAGAAGTGATCTTGAAATTTTTAGAAATTCCATAGAGAGAGCATAAATTGTAAACCTACGGTTTAGTTTAACCTTTTTTCAACTGCATGAACCAGTTCATAACTAACCAAAGATGAACAACTACTTCGTTTGTCGTCATACACATTATCAGATCCTTCATTGAACTCTCTAACTGACCTCTTTACCATTGAATCATTTATTACATTTTTTTCATACACCTCACCTCACCTGTTAATGAATGTGGACTGGTTTAATGTTCTTCGCATTGTGGAAACAAATTACAAACCTAATTCCACAAGTAAGCGGCGGGATTTTCAATTAACTTCGTCATTTCAAACAAACACCACGAAGCGTTCACAAAACCCATACAACTCAAAATAGCGTCAAATACTTCTCTCTTGTGGACGTGCTTCGTAATATTTATAGATTAGTTTGATGTACAGATCGTGTCTAAAGTCTTTGTCCTTCCTCAAACTAATTATTTCCTTTTGTCGAAATAGAACCCTTTGCTGCTCATGTTTTGTGCTAACAACATATCTCAGAAACTATATATGATATATGACTGAAATTGTATATTTTAGTTTTTTATGTTTTGCTCAAGATGCCAAGAATTTAGGTAAAATCTAAAGACTGGAAGTGTCACTTTATTCCTGTGATTTTTAATTTTTTTGCGATTTTCTCGAAAACAGCTATAACTTTTATTTTTATTTTTAAATGTGTTACGGTTATTATGTATTTAATGCTGCTTAACGTACACTTAACAGTTTTGCTGAAAAAAATGCAATGAAGCAAGTTATCGGAGAAAATTTCCGGAGTTAAGCAGCCTTTCGCCTGTCCAGTAACTTGGACGGGTGACCGTTACAATTATAATTAAAACAATTTTTGGATAAACTGTGTAACTTTAATAAAAATTAAACGTTTCGAAAACTATTTGTTTCCTTTTTCAATAAAATTGGCCTATGTCCCAGACTATATGGTCTTCCTAAAATACATAAAAATAATATTCCGTTAAGGCCTATAGTAAATACCATTGGTTCTCCTACATATATTTTATCTAAATATTTAAGTGATTTACTTAAACCACATATAGGTAAAA
>JAHWXV010375576.1:0-10643 GCA_024586415.1 Phrixothrix hirtus | reverse complement strand
TATATATATATATATATATATATATATATATATATATATATATATATATATATACTGCATATAATTTACAGTACATTTTTCTTGGCAATAGAACCTGGCTACTGATTACCTACGTCAGTCCAAATTATGTGAATAAAGATGTATACAGAATTATATTAGTTCGTTTATAGTATAACATGTTTCTTAGGTGTTGTATCTGATTTTGTTAATTAAAAGATGTGAATTACTACTACTAAAGAACGTATTAGCTTTATTTTTGTAGTACCCTGCAACAAAATGTTTGTATAACATTGACTTAATAATATTATGATACACTTTTATAAAATAATTATAAAAAATTTAAGAAATAGTTGTATAATGTCTTTAAAATGTTTATTAGAGCCCGTCTAAATATTTACAAAACTATTTGATAATAATCTTCAACACTTTTATAGATCTTCTTTAATTACTAAATTATTTTATAAGCTGTGCCCACTTTAGGTTTGTAAATAATGTGAGAAGATGTTGCAAAACTTTCCTAAAGGGTTATTGTTTTATCACATTTGTTGTATAAATGCTCTTTTGGCATTTATAAAACTATTAATTGCTAGTTAGATAGTGAGTACCTTACGTTTAATATAAAAATATTACACATACATGCTAGCACGGTTCAAATCGACATCGGTGCACATTCTTGATCTACGAACCTAACGCTAACAGCGATCGGGCTGGACTACTGCGGTGTTAGGGGGGGAGGGCTCGAAACGCCGGCAGAAATCGCTGTTGACAGTTCCGATGAAGACAATGCTGGGGTCCGCGTAACACACATTGGTTGGAGCGCCACTGACAGATCGCGATAAAGGATATTCTCAACTGGCGTTAACCAGTGAGCCAGAACTAGTTCCTCGTGTTTATTTACCCATAACGTACTAGCTAATCCAATGATAGGAATAAGCTCCACTCTACGTCGTCAGATGTGACGCAGGTACCATTCGGACCGGCTCCCAATTCTATAAGCTTTACAGGTAATGATCTTACTGCTAACTTAATAGTTAAAATAAAACAAATTACTGAGAAGACAGTATAATTAAATTAATTGCAAAATGAAAACGTCACATATTTAACGACTAATATTCAGCGCAACGTTCCGCATAGGGATAAATCAAAAGGTTGTACAACTTAATTCAGGTACACTAGGTCGCCAATTAAACGTAGTCAAGATCAATGATCCAACAGATCGATCAAACAAGCGAGCATAGTGGAGACACCACCATCTTCCATTAACTAAGTTTAACTTGGGAAAATACAGTACATAAATATCTCTTACAGAGACCCTCGGTTGTTAATACCGAAAACTAATGTTTATATTCCAGACAGGGCTTCCTTCTTTTCGTGCTAAGGAACTAAGTCCTACCAAGAAGAGTGCATGTAGCACCGCGAGGGATTTGTGAATACTTCAGGTTTCAACACGCCTGGTGATGCGCAAGAGAGAATTGTCTACTTTTTCCTACACACTAGAACTACTTAGTCTTACAGCACGCAGGTGGGGGGTGGTTATAGATACTGCAGTAGAGAATAAGCTTGTTCCTATTCTGGATCTATACCAGTAGGGTCCACGATCGACCTCAGAGTCTATAAAAGGGAGCTCTTCAATTCTCACTTGGTGGTTATTTGCGAGCCCAGATACACACACTCGCGGACGCGAAAATCACGTAGTTAACTCCCTTCACTCGTCTGCCAGGACTAGCTTTGCTATTCTCCTACGCGCACTTACGGGGTTGGCTCACGTCTTCACGGATCGACGCAACGTCTCCAATTATTTCATATCCCCTACATAAAAGCCGCACACACTTCGCCAAGGGAATTACTAGAATCGGTCAATATCACCGAAAATACGAAAAAAAATCGGGTATTTAAACGTTCCAATTGAACTGTCAAAACTCTAAAAGACAAATTATCTATCTTAATAATTTATTTGTTCTCTTTAAAAAAACAAAATTGCGCAACATTTAAATTTCAACACATTTATTTTAATTACAATTAAATTTTGATCGGTGTCATACTGTCGAAAGGTTTGTATTACAAGAACTAAAATTTCGTCTAAAAACCATATTCAAAATTGAGATCGCGTAAAATTAATAAATTCAAAACTAATTCACAATTAGTTATCCACCACATTTTCATGACAACCGCCGCTCTTATAAAAACCCCAAACCTCTAAGGTCTGAGAATAAAAAAAATCCTAACAATGTGATATTCAATACGTTAACTTAAACTTTAAAATATTTATGGGAGTTATACAACCAATCCAGATATTTAACTTAATGCACATTAAAAGTCAGTTTATATACATAAAAGATTTACTTTAGTAAAATTAATACTTTAAATAAATAAATTCTTGTTATAAGGCCACATGTGTAAATCTGATACATAAAAATAAGCAATACCCAGATCTGGTTGTACAATAAGTAACTGAATGCTCCCAACTGATAACATTTAAATTAAAAGTTATCTAATAGTAACAATTAAACAATAATTAATGTAAAACATGACCTAAATAACAAATAGCAAAAGAAAAAAACAGACACGTAAATATTTATCAAGGGGGCTGCCTATTGATGGAAAGGAGAAAATTATACATTATACTAAGATCTTCAGATCGCTCTTGAAGTTAAAAGTGTTACTGTATTCTTTGATATAAGATATTTCAAAGTGAATTAGGTTGCTTTTTTCTTTAGCTTGATCAAAAGAGTGACATTGTCAAAGTCAAAACTCTGGCCTATGATTAAAGAATGTTTAGCTAAAGCTGTATTTTCCTTTTTATGTCTTATATCGTTGAGATGTTGGGCCGTTCTTTTTTTAAGACATTGAAATGTTTGACCTATATACACTTTGTTACAGTGCAAATAGTCCATTCTATAAATAAGACCTAATTTGTAGGGTTTAGGGGTGGAATCTTTCTCTTTACTAAAAACATGTTTAGTAGATTTAACATTGGAAGTGACAATTTTCATAATGAGCTCAAAGCTTTAGTCATTTTATAAGAGATGTTCTGAATGAAAGGGATTTTTCAATAGATCAAACTGTTGTTGTCATTTCTAATAGTGTGTAGCGACGAAAATGGAAGTTTCAAGAGAAATAATTAATTAATTTTTAACTTCGACAACATAACTAAAACACCCCATTAAGATTATCGTTTCTTTTCTGAGTATTAATTTATAGGATATTAACTCTCAGGTGGTCCGACGTACTTGTTTTTTAATTTATTCTAGGTTTAGTTATTTGTTTGGTTCACAAACTCTACCCAAGATCTCTTTATCCAGTTGAGGTCTGGACTGTTTTAATAATGTACTGGGTATTGGGCATTATCGTAAGTAAATGTACGGGGTCTTTGTTCTTTTTTTAGAATTGCATTGGAAATTAATAGCAATTAACGATATTTAATTATTAAAGGGATGAAATTTAGTAGGAATATTCACCTATGTTATAGTAATAAATGGTTAAAGTTTGAGAGAAAAATCTTTATTAGTTATAGAAAATTTTATAATAATTGTTAATAATGTGTAGTGCGGCCTCTCTGATTTACACATCCATTTACACGCCGAGGCATTGATTGAATAAGGTGGTTTATTCCATCTTAGGGTATTGTCTCCTATGCAAGTTGTACCTCGTGTCTCAAGGCCTCCAAAGTCAAAGGTGGAGGCTGCAAATTTCGCAACCTTCTACCAATTATTTCCCATACATGTTCAATAGGAGAAAGATCTGGAGATCTTGGAGGCCAGGGCAAAAGATAAATCTGACCTACTCAAATAAATTCATGGAAAACCTTGCTACATGTGGACGGACATTACCTTGCTGGAATAATGGATCTTCGAGCTCTTGTCAGTACATCAGAAAATGAGTTCCAACCATCTCCGCAATATACCGTTGTGATGCCATATCGCCTCGAATGAATACCGAGGGGAGCTGCTTCCATAAGTAATCGCACCCCAAACCATAACACCCACAGTACCGTGTGCGTGCCTCTCAACTGTAAATCAAAGATTCTGTCGTTCGCCCCGTCTTCTTCCGGCTCTCATAAGCAGAATCTAAATTCCTCACTAAACACAGTACGATGTTATTCAAGAATCCAATGAGACCGTTCATTGGACTATTGCAACCGTTGCTGACAATGTTCTGCAGTCAAAGGAAGCACAAGTTACGGACGATATGATGTTAACCCAAAACTTCGAATTCGGCGATAAACTATTCTAAGAGTTACAAGGCGACGTTTTTCACCAAATCATTGGTCACCAACTGTCCGAGTAGAGGCAAATCGTTGCTGGTTGTCTAGTTGTCTTAAGCGACGATCTTGACGCTCATTCGTTCTTCTTAAAGCCCCGGTTCCCCTTTTACGATGTTCCTAGCCATCCTCAAACCTTACACGACACATTCGAATTACAGTAGACTGATTTCAATTTACATGGTTAACATTTTCGCCGAATGAAAAACTAGCTTCGCGCAAACCAAAATTCGACTTCTGTCAAATTCGCTTAATTGACGGTAATATCCTCGTTGCCGTACTCTAGTTGTAATTAAACAAACAAAACACGTTAACAAAACAACAGCAACCAAAATAATGTTAATTAGCAATGAAAAGGAACAACAAATAGTACAAAAAACAGACCGATAAAGTTATCAAAAAATTATAACAACTGTCAAATGTGATGTTATCACATTACTAGTTAATCTCAAAAGTTAATCATTAATGCCAGCCCAACAGATTTATCAACTTTGATAAATTCTTACTCCTTCTTGGTGTTGCAATTTCTACGTTATTGAGTATTTATTATATACCAAGGGACTGAGGTGCTTCTTTGAATCCCGAGAGAGAAACATCATTTCTCGAGCGACAGCGATAGAAATAATCTTAAGGGATTAAAATTTTACTTTAGTCACAACGGAGATAAAGTAAATTCAATCCCGCTCACCATGGCAACAACAAAAGTTAGCCAATTAAAATGAATGTCAAATCGAATTACTTTTAATTATACATCAAACTTGGTTTTGCTTTACAGTCACATTAATATTTACATTATTGCAATTTAATAAATTAAATAAACGATTATTTTCTTCAGCTGCAAGATGAGAAACCGAATTTGCCGAGCATGATAACACAGAAGTCGTTGGTTTGTTAATCCCAGATACTTCGTGTCCAAAAATTTTATTAGAGGTAGCTTTTTTGTTACTAATGGAGTTTTTAACGTATCCTTCCGCAACAGCTACTGATTTTCAGTCCCCATGTCTCTTTAAAACGTCTACAGTAGCGCTTAAATTAGCTAATAAGTAAGCAGATGTGCGCCTAAAGCAATGCCCCGTACAGGATAGTGCATCCGGTAAACATAAAAAAGTTTCTATTTTTTGAGGTAGCCCTTCAAAAATGTTTTTCCTACTGGATGAGTAATACACTTATTATTTTTAAAACAAGCAAAATATCGTGAGTGAGGTGTCTCAACTTTTCGCAATTCAGCTAAATTAATAAAATTTGTTTCTGAATTCATTACGACGAAACTTCTATTTTATTTTTGGTATCTTTAATATTAAATAGGATTGAAGATCCTAAATCAGTAACATCATTTATGGACAAGTCAAGTAACTCATATCCTCTGCAAGCCCCTGTTACACCCACAATAAGTGCAACCTACAAAATTATCTATAAAAAAACACTCATATAAAATATTTCTAAATGTACTTACTTTAATCATTAAATATTTATCATCTGGAGCTTCCATTAGGAATCGATTAACTTACCCTTCTGTTAATATTTTAGAATTTTTAGGTTTATACGAATCATTTTTTCTTTTTAAAAGTGATAACAGCTTACTAGACTTGCTAATATCGATGTTGTGTTTGACGTTAATCATTGATTACAGCATCGAATAATGTGACCAAAGAGTAACTCACGATGTAATTTAGATTTCTCATGAAAGTATACCAGCAACGTCTTTTCATCATACTTTTCAAGTTTTTTCTCGATGCTCCTCCATTTTGCAAATGCTTTATATTGCTGTTCATATATTTTTCTGGTAGTAGGTCTTTCGTAACCTCTTCAACAGCCTTGTCTATATCAAAATTTTCGAATTCATTCATTTTATTGTTTCAAAGGTTGTAATATTTATAATAAGCAATAATATAAACTGGTGAATCAATTTTTACATATTGTTAAAGCGTTACTATAGCGGATTAATAAATTTAAATAGCATTACAACTCAAATTATTTGTCAATATTAAAAGCATACGATTTTACTTTTTTCGGCCCTTTTGATTTCAAATAATTCGAAAGTGCAAAAAATAATGTATATACCGCGGGACTAAAGTGCTTTTTAATCCCTTGAGGGATTATTTTCCTCGCTGTTGCTCGAGAAATAAACTTTCTTAAAATTAAAAGTGGCACTTTAGTCCCTTTGTATATAATATACTATTATATTCTAATATCAGCCAGCGTGAATTTATAGCACTAATTAAACCAAATCATTATTTCAGTTTTACACATTATGCAAATGCCCAGTATTAAACGTCAAAAAATATCTCTTTAAGCAGCGTGAAATCTAATCTCGCTGGTTCAGTAACGTACCAAAAAACTTACCTTGATCTCAAAAAATAAAATAAAATACTAATATTCTATATAGCAGTTGCTACATAATCGATGTTTCCAAATAATTTAAAATAGTATGTACTTAACCAAATTGTAACAGACAGAATACTAAATGTAATAAAATGTAACTATGAAATAATCATGGCTTCATGAACTTTTCAGTTAATAAATGGAAGGTTTGCTGATATATCTAATAAAAGAATGAAACAAAATATAAAATACGAGAAGCTTCATCTAAAGGGAAGCATTTTGCGTTACTAAATAATTTAAATGCCCTGAATGCAGTTCGGCCATGCTCTTACTTGACAGATTGACAACCCAAATCTGCAAGAAAACCATAAGGATGTAATTTTTTAATTCAATTCTTACCATTTAATTACTGTCGTAATATTGTAGCGGCACAATGTTCAACATCTGAAACTTAGAAATAATCAAAGTCACTTGGAAAGTGATTAACAATTTGGTGTCCTGTGGGACTAAAAGAACATCATTTAAATTAACACAGCCTAGCTTTTACCCAATTTAGCGATTATTAAATGCAGAACCGAAATCAATGACGTCAAATTAAATTTCGAAATAAATTCATTACAAAGCACCAGTTATTTTACTACATAAATTATTTGTTTAGATTCAATAAGTTTAAAAACATCTTTTAGTGTTCTTGTGATTTTAACAATTAGATAGTACAAAAAGCTTTCTTTGAATAAATATATAACGCCTGTGACATAAAGTCATTATTTGATACACAAATCTGTAGAAATGTTTAATTCGAAAAAATACTTCCTAAAGTTTTGTTTAAAAGGTTTGTCACCAACATGCATCCATCTACATATTTACAAATGGTACTTAAATACTGCTTTGTTTTTGTTTATGACAAAATCTGATTACCTTTGAAGCATTTATTTATGTTTTAATTTTCCATAGTTCATTTTAGTTTTGGTAGCTAAGCAATTATAAAAGTTATGTCAATATTACGTTATTTTCACGAAATTCAAGTTCAAATTATAAACAATACAACTAAGTGCAGATGGTTCGTTTTATAAACGTTTCTTACAAAATAACTTTACTAGATTACATATTTATTAATAATAGTAAATGTTTATGTGTACAAAATAATTCTATTTCATAGGTAAACATTGTTTATAAGCCAGTGATTAATTCGTCTTCTCGTTCAGATTCGAGCAGCTTAAAATGCCCTTTATAAAAATAATTACAAATAATTTAATCTAAATAAAACCTACATCCGATAGTAACTATTATAAGCTAATGATATGCTAATTTCTGTACAAAGAATTATTATCTAAATTATAGCAGTTTTCCTAAAATTACGGAGAATGTTTAAATTTTTGGTACTGGCCAGTTCAAACTGAGAGTATTGGTTAAAATTCTTTATTAATAATTAAACTTATTGTTAAATTTTGTTAATTTTCGTTTTGAATAAAATATTAATTGATATGCGTCATCTTGTATTGTAGAAATAACATTTCTTATTTCCCGGATACTCTATATAAAACAACCAAAATATACTAGTAATTCCACGTAGGTATAAATTGTAAATAATAAACATATACGGCGATCTATTAACATACAAAACTCCCATAAGTCAAAAAGTCAAACATATATTTCAAAGCACGGCTATAGCAATATATTATATATTAGTTTATTTTAACAACTTAACGAGACCTGTATGTTTCCCGAGCGCTCTTTCGCATAAACTTTTTTATCTCTAAAGATCTTCACAATTTTTCTTTTAAGTAGATCTTTTCTTCTTAGGTGTTAATTTCTCTATGAGTAGAAAGAATATCTTGAATATCTCTTCAAATGAGCGAAATAAAGTGGTTCGCAATTATTGATTTTAATTTCGATATTAATAACCCTATAGCATTATAATTTATTAAAACTATATAATAATGTCTAATCAATTATATATCCAAGTATAAGTGGCTTTGGATAGATGGTTTTTGTTAAATTTATTTTTGAAGTTCGACATTCTTAAAAATATTAATGAGAAACACATTTTTCAGCACATTTACCAGCGAATTCAACTTTGAAAAATTTTGAATTTCAGCATATTCATAGAATTAAAATAAAGCAAATACTGCAATGATAGTCATTTACTATAACATAAAAATTATACAAATTATCAGTCGCATCAACAAAGGAAGGCAACAGCTTTATATTTGATAAATAAATAGCTTCAGCTAACTGTTAAGCGTTAATGGGTATATTTTCTTTACAGATAAAATTTAAATTCTTAACCAGGTAAATTAATAATGTTACATTTGTTTCAAAATTAAAATGCAAAGCCGCAATGGCAATGTGATAGTTGTTTTAAACAAATGATTTGCAATAATACATTTTACTTTATGCGAAAAACATTAGATTTGATTAATATGCAAGTATCTTTAAATGAAAATATTTGAAAACCAAGTACTAATTGTATTAAACCAGTACTCACGGTAACATATACGAGGGTGGTATGAAAACTAAGGTAAGTAGTACAAAATAAGGTATTTTATTCAAGTTTTTTACATTTATTTTCCGACATAGACCCCTTTTAACTCAAATCACTTGTTCTAACAATGCCTTCACTATAATAGGACAAATCAAACCCCTCAAAATAATCATTTGTTTCTATAATAACTTCCTCATTAGATGAAAATCTCTTTCCACCTAGCCAGTTTTCAAGGTCTGAAACAAGGAAAAGTCAGATTAACCTAAATCTGGATTGTAAGGTGCATGAGGAAATATTTAGAATCGTAATTCAACTAATTTAGCCATGACAATGTTAGATGAATGAGCCGGTGCATTATCATGATGAAACAACACTTCCTTTTTTGCCAAATGCGGTCGTTTTTCCTTTAATTTTTCAATCAGCTGGTCCAATAACGAGACGTAGTACTCACCTGTGATTGGTTTACCCTTTTACAGATAATTTATAAAGATAACATCACGAGCACCCCAAAATACGGTCGCCATAACTGTTTATTCGATGGAACCACTTTTGCTTTCTTCGGTGCACTGCAACCGGCTTCTACCCATTGTTGGAATTGAATTTTTGTTTCAGGGGTACAGTGGTGTATCCATGTTTCGTCAATTGTAATAAACGATACAAAAATTCGGTGGAATTATACTTATAAAAGGTCAAACAGTACTTAGAAGTTGTTACGCGCATTCGTTTCTGGCCCACAGTTAGCAGACGCGCCACCAATCTTTCTGACAGCGTTCTCATGCCCAAGTGTTCATATAAGATACGATCAATACGTTCTTTATATATACCTATAGTGTCTGCTATTACACACTCCTTTAATCGACAATTATTTAATACAAAATCATGAACTTTGGCAATCATTTCGTGAGTGGCAGCCTCTTTCGAACGTTCTGATCTTGTTTCATTTTCGGTAATCGTACGGCCACGTTTAAATTCATTCGCTCAAAAACAAACTGTCATACATGAAGGCGCAGATTCGCCGTGAACATTATCTAACCCTTCTTTAGATTTCTTCCTGGCGATATAGAAGTGTTTAATCACTGCATGATATTCTCTTTTATCCATATTCTCAAAACAACCTAACACATATACGTTAAACAACGGTAGGAGACAACAGACGCAACTTATTTGACTGAAACTTTGTCAGCTCTCTTATAAAATATTAGGATTTGATAATTGAGACGTATGCCTAGATTATGGTGCCATATCTAATCAGACCTCCCTCGCTGTTTGAAATTCTAATTGAATACACTCTTAGGGGCAATTGCACCAAACTATTTAATCATGGGTTAGCTTAATGGATTAATTAAATTACTACGACGGTTGCCTCTTATGTTGTTATAAATGACCACTATATGTCGCTAGTGTAATAAGTTATTGCCATATTCATAAAATTTGACATTTTGTATTGTAAAATCCGTGGCGGCTTAGAAATAACGGAGTAGTTCGTTTACAGTGCGCGTTTAAAGAAAGTAATTTTGTGAAAAAATGGAAATTACTCGTGAAGGTTTTCGTTGGATGATTTTATACGATTTTCGT
>JAHWXV010375525.1:0-12020 GCA_024586415.1 Phrixothrix hirtus | reverse complement strand
GCAGAAATTCTTTTCAAAATAGCTTTTCAAGAAAATAATTGCCTAAACAAGAATTACCATAATTTGATGAAATTTAGGCAACTTACAATACATAGTGAATATCAACTGCGGTTTAAGATTTTTGCACTCTTAAGTAATTTGAAGCTACAATTGAAATACCGGGCGTAAGTTACATTTAAAACAGTAATTTAATATTTTTATAAATTGTATCACGAGGTAACTTGAAACATCATGAAAATGAAAAACATTTCAAAAATGGTCACATTAATATTTTAACTATACTTGAAATAGAAGTAGTGACATATTTTAGCAATTAATGTATGAAGTCAGCTCATTTTAGGGTACCTAGTACTTTGCATTTGCGTTATAGTATAAAATTTATAATTCATTGTTTTTGCACTATTGCCTTAGAAATTAAAAACCGATAATTTAAATTATGAAACTTTTTGAACTCACTACGTAAGCTAAACTTTTATTTACTAACTGATAAGCGCCTATCGGCTCTTTATTATTAAATACGATAAGCAGTATCGCTGTAGTACGTAATTGATTCAGTTAAACTATTACCATTGAAAGAGTCCCTTCACTTCTAGTCTAATGGCTTTAAAATTTAATTTTAGTCTTTTTAGACAACTTCAAAAACTAAAGACTTTCAATGGCAGACAATTATCTCAATATTATCCTATTGATGAAGCTATTTTTGGATTAACAGATGAACAAATACAAGTAAGATATTGAATATTTTTTTCTGTATTTAAAAATAAAATTTTAGCTAAGACAAACAATATTTAATTTTGCCCAAAAAGAATTAGCACCAAAAGCACAAGAAATAGATAAGAAAAATAATTTTGATGATCTAAGGGAATTTTGGAAAAAATTAGGAAATCTCGGTGCTTTAGGTACCTAAATTAATATAATATGTGATCTTTTTGATTTTTAAGTTAGGGAACTGCGCCCGTGAATAATATATGGTTGGTTAATATACTATTAGAGGTTGAAATAATTTACCAAACAACTTACGTAATGCAAAAGTAGCGAAATTATAAGAAAGGTGCAATTTTTGCTTTTAAAAAGACAGTGAAGATTTTAATGTTTTTTCCATTTATTTTGGTTTTAGTTAGTTAACAAATCTAACGCCTATCAATGGTATAATGACCTCTGTTATCTAAAACTGTCTGATTTAAACGCATTATTGTTTGAGTCACAATTTCGCGTTCTTAAAAGTCAAAAAATTACATGTTACATTTCAGTAATTTTGCAATTACAATAAAATTATTTAGGTATAACTGTTAGTCCCGACTATGGAGGAACAGGGGGTAGTTATCTCGACCACGTGATAATAAATGAAGAATTATCAAGAGCAAGTGGTGCTATATCTTTATCTTATGGCGCCCATTCTAATTTGTGTGTAAATCAAATTCATCGAAATGGCACTGAGGAGCAAAAGAAGAAATATTTGCCAAAAGTAAAATTGCATTAAACCAAAATATTTTTACTAATCTATGTGTTATAGTTGTGTTCTGGTGAACATATGGGAGCTCTTGCTATATCAGAACCGAATTCTGGTTCCGATGCTGTATCAATGAAGCTAAAAGCAGTTGAAGAGGGTGGCCATTATGTTTTAAATGGTAATAAATTTTGGATCACTAACGGACCTGATGCAGACGTTTTAGTTGTTGGTATTTTTTGATTACGTTGAGCATCGAAAGTTACGCGGTATTTTCTAGGTATACGCAAAGACACTTCAATCGGCAACCAATCCAAAACATGGAATCTCGACATTTATAATTGAAAAAAACTTCCCTGGATTTTCGACTACACAAAAATTGGATAAACTTGGTATGAGAGGTTCAAATACGTGTGAATTAGTTTTCGAAAATTGTCGAGTACCAAAAGAAAATTTATTGGGAGGCCTAGATAAGGGAGTTTATGTATTAATGAGTGGACTAGATTTGGAAAGAACAGTTTTAGCTGGAGGTCCGCTTGGTATTATGCAAGCCTGTTGCGATGTTGCTTTTAATTATGCCAACGAACGCAAACAGTTCGGCACAAAAATATCTGAATTTCAAATGATACAGGTATTAAATACTACTATTATTTTTAAAAGTGAACAATATTTTAAGTAATTTATTACACTGCGATTTTAAAAAGTCGTAAAATAATGGATTATTCTTGCTAAAATAGTAAGGTACGATTTCTAAAATTCGTATATTTGCATAGCGCAGAATAAATCTACACCAAAAGTGATTCTCTCGATTAATGCGAACGTCAACACGTAGCGTTTTCGATTGATAGCACAGCACGAGTGTGGTGCATATTAGCTGCTTTCTATTTATAAAAAATAGCATGAAAACTAATAAAACTGCAAAACATTATACTTTTATTGTAAAAGGAAAACGACTGATGTATACTACACTGATGCAATGCACGTCAATCGAAAACGCCAACAGTTTCTTTGCGCAACTGGCGTCCGCCATCTTCTTTGCATATGTGTTCGATATTTGTATATTTATTGCAGTCTAAATTAAGACACCATGTTAAAAATACATATTTAAAATTTATTATTCATGACAAACATTTAACTGCTAAATTGTAAATCAGTAATTTATAAAACATTTAACAAATTACAAATTAGTACCCACATTATATACCAAGGAACTAAAGTGCTTCTTTTAATCCCGAGAGAAGTTTAAAAAGCACTTTAAACCTTAGGTACATACATTATTTTTGAAATCAAAAGGGTCGAAGAACGTAAAATTATATGATTTTGACATTGACAGTTCATTCGATTTATTAATGATTACGCATAGAGAGCGACGGATCCTTCCCGAGAGCCTTTGGCCTGAGGGATAGATGTAGCTCAATGGACGTTATCATCTAGTAACTCCAGTGGTGCACACAAGATTTTATTTGTCACTTCGTTATTATTTATTGATATATGCATAACTCCCGCTAGTAATGTCCCGCCTGTTATAGATAGTTTTATGTACGAGATCGTCCAGAAAGTAGCTCGGGTCCCCGCCACGCTTGTGTGTTTTGTGATCATTCAAAATGGTGATGTCAATAGAAAATCCCGCCAAATGTAAAGTGCGCTTTCTGAATGCACAAAATATTCTGCCAATCGAAATTTATAGGTAAATTCAGCAAGTTTATGGTGAAAATGTAATAAACGAGTCTTCAGTAAGGAAATCGTGCATAATATTTAACCAAGGAAGAACCAGTGTGCACCATGAAGAACGGAGTGTAAGGCCATCACTCATTACTGACGAATTGAAAGTGAAAGTTGAAGAAAAGCTTCAGGAAAACCGGCGTATTACACGAATCTTTTTTACAAATTTCACTATCTGTGCTACATGAAATAGTGACAGAGCACCTGGGCTATAACAAAATTTGTGCTCGTTGGGTGCCTAAGGTGTTGACGGATATCCACAAAACGAAACGGCTGGGAGCAGCCTTTGAATTTTTATCTCAATACGAGAACGACGGTGACGAATTTCTCGATCGTATTGTAACGGGAAATGAAACTTTGGTTTATTACAAAACGCCGGAAACCAAGCGTCAATCTATAAAATGGCATCACTCGAACTCACCCTCAAGACCTACAAAAAAAACCAAATTTGATAACCAGATAATTGATGGCAACGATTTTTTGGGACCGAAAGGAGTTCATACCAAGAGGTGAAACAATAAACTCGGCGACCTACACTGAAAGTTTGAAACGCCTTCGGCGCGCCATTCAAAACAAAAGGCGCGGAATGTTGTCGTCAAAGGTGGTTTTGATCCACGACAATGCTCTACCTCATACCAGTGCACAAACACAGGAAGAACTTAAAAGACTTAGGTGGAAAATCTTCAGGCATTCTCCTTATAGCCCTGACCTGGCACCAAGTGATTTCTATTTGTTTCCGAAACTGAAGGAATTTTTAGGCGGAAAATAGTTTGACAATGACGAAGACCTCAAAGAAGCAGTAACATCATGGCTCCGATCTTTCGCGGCTGAACAATACAACATCGGTATCGAAAAACTGGTTACACAATCCAACAAGTGCCTTGACAGCTACCGGCGATTACATCGAAAAATAGATTAAGGTGCTGTGATGTTGTAAATAAAGTTTTGTGATGGTATGTTTTGTTTTTTTTAGTTACTTTCTGGACGAGCCGCGTATCCCGTATCTAAGGCATTGTAAGTAAATAATAGCGAAGTGAGAAATAAATGCTACCGAAATTTTGTTGCTCAAACAAATTTAATCTTGGATTTATTACATCTAACATTGGTTACTATAATAATGATTGTAATAAACAATTACTATCATGAAAACAAAGCTTGGATTTAATAAATCTAGGTTTATATAATTTAATATTTAAACAAAATTTATTTATTTTAATGAGTATTTATTTTTTAATTGTTTAATGTACTGTAATTATGAAATAATTACACCCATATGTTAGTTACAATTAATAATTAAAGCAAATGCTGATTTACTGAATTTTGATAATAGCATTTAAATTCAAATAGTAAACTTGCATTGCCTTCTATCCAAACAAAATAGCGTCAGTGTATACAATTTTTAATTTCTCTTAAGGTTTATTCAGTGCTAAGCATTGTGTTATGCTAAATTTTTGCAATAAGGATTTGATGAGTTAATTTTATACACTCGATTGATCCCAATTTCAAATTAACTAATCAAATGCTTATCGCTAAAGTTTGTGATAAAATAACGCCTAAACCAAATTAATAGACTTTATCGTATATGAATATAGGTAAAAGAGAAATATCGTTTTCGTCTGAAAATCATCTTTTTAGAAATTGGTTCGTGTGTGTGTGTGTATGTGTGCGCGTCCGAGTGCGTATGTGCGTACATGCGTGCGTGCGTACATGCGTGCGTGCGTGCATGGGTACATGCGTGTGCGTGCGTGCGTGTGTGTGTGCATGCATGCGTGCATGCGCGCGTGTGTTGTATATGCACGCCCGTGTACGTTCGCGTTCACATGCGCGTACGCGTGCTTGTGTGCGTGCACATACGAGTACGCGTGTGCATGAGCATGAGCGTGGGCGTGGAGGTGTGTGCGAACAGGATATCTCAAAAACGAAATGTCGTAGATGGACAAAATTCCATATCTGAGTTTGTAGTCATCCGAGAATGCAACTTCCAGAATTTTATTAAAATCGGATAACCTGAAGTATCACTTTACTCTTATCACATTTTGGTTTTATGTGATTTTGTCGAAATCGGCTGAAACGATTTTTTTAAAACTTACTTTATTTCTTATCCTTTTAATGCTTTTTCATATAATCTAGGCGGTTCCTCAGAAAATTTTCTATAAATGGAATAACCAGAAGTACTTTTACCGCTAACTCTGAATAAACTAACTATTAAACTGTTTAAGTGAAAATTTATATTTGCGGTCATAACTATATTTATATGCAAAAAATCGAATAACCTAAAGTGTTCTGTCATTTTTAGATATTTTCCGAATTTTTTCTTTTTAGCGATTTTCTTGAAATCCGCTCTTATTGTTTTTTAAATTTAATATATTTCTTAGCTACTTGATTCTATTTTATATTAATTAAGCAGTTTCTCTAATAAATTTCCGAAAATGCAGTAGCCGAAGGTGCTTAAAGTATTAATGTGAATAACATGTCACAAAAACTAAACATTGTAGAAAATTAAATTTTATATTTAATTTTGCCGTTACACCAGATTTCAACTTGTAAACTTCAAAAGCGCAGACAGGGAGTTCCAGTTCTGGTTATATTTATTCTCTGGAATAACTCTAATCGTTTTTATTCACATAGACAAAGCCGCACTAAACAGACTTCGCTAGTGCAGAGTTAACCGGCAATGTTCTCCTCAATGGATTTGCGAAAACTAGGGAACAATATTACTTAATCACAGTTCTACTTTTCTACCCTCTTTGATAGAGGCCGCCTCACTGCCGCTCTTCTATCGAAATTAAGCATTATCGAGCTCTTCCCGGAGAGTGCGAATGCGATACTTCATCAATTGTATGCACTAAAACTGATGAAGTCTCGGAGCCACTTTAGAGATACCTAATTTAGCGTGGAGATTGTCGAGAGGTCGCCTTCCCCAAAGAAACGGTCTCTCGAGACTATTATAGCCCCGCATTGACGTTCCATTTCCCCAGAGAATTTGAAGGGTATAACGTTTTGCGCCCCTAAGGGTGCATAAGATGTTATTATCCTTAACAAGCGCCACTGCTCCGGCCGACACAGTAAAGAATGGAGTGGTTCCACGTTAGTTGTTAAATTAAATATGACTACGTTCAGGAACGTCTTGCAATTGTCAAAAGAAAGAGGGGGAAGTCGTAATCAAGGGCGCCACTTTGCTTAAAAGTCAATTGGTTTGATAGTAAAGAAATTAGGAAACAAAGGCCTCTTTTCCAGAACCTATAAGTCGAAGATTACAACGGCATACTTACTACTTAGATATTTAGCATACGCCACTGGATTGGTACTTTAATTCAGTTCAAGTTAGACTCACATTTTAAGATATTTTACTTACTTATGTCTAACGTTTCCCTCAAAGAAAATTATGGTTACTAATTCTAACGTCTGCACTCGATAAAAAACTTATAATGATAAACAAATAAAATTTACAGACAACAAAGAGACATATGAGCAATTGATTAACTAAAGCTAATAAGAAGAAGAAGGGGGCCCCTGGGTTTCTACTGATTATACTTAAACTAACTGTAACAAAGATTCGGCTCATTAAATCATGGCCCAAAATTGATATAAACGCTTAAATTAATTATAATCTTGATATCTTTATAAAGCCTAAAAAGATTGATCGCAACTGCCTACTTTATACTTGATCGAAGTGGGGTTTATTGCATCAAAAAAAGGGTGGTTGTCAGATTCCAAACAGGAACTCTACGAATTACGGGATGTTGGGGATCAATTATAATAATGCCACTTACTTGTAGTTAATTGAGTTGCGTGACTTTAAATAGGACGCAGTGTCACCTTTAGTTCATGATGAGATCGTACGTGCTGTACCCCCCAATCCGTTACACAACCCCTCATCAAAACATGGAACGTGGACGAACAAAACTTGACCCAATTTCAAATCCGCCTACGGCGCCAATGATTTAGACATTCGGTAACTCATAAAGGGTAGTTTTTTCGTTTTATTTCATGAACCTTCACACTATCTCTCTATTCTTAAAGCCCGCGTGTGTTTTGTGCCATGCCCAACGTAGCGTGCTTACGCTTGTAAACTTTAATTTCAACTGTCTGTCAATACAACTTCCCCTGGAACGCGGGAATAGACGAGAAGGGTTACATTTATTTTTAGAAAAGTAAATGCGTCTCATAAAACTACTGACGTATTAGTTTTAAGAAATGCCCTTTATTTTACAAAGCGTAAACTGGGAATCCCGAATACTGTTAAATTTGTATTAAAAAATGAATTTGAAAAATTATTTTCAACTAAGCTATTTATACCTTGAAAATTTACGTCTGTAATTTTAGACACAGAAATGATGTTTTGTCATGAACACACATCTATATACCGGGTGTTTATAAATGATTGTTAAAATTTCAGACGCGTTTACAAGGGCTTCCTAAGAAGCTCCCCTCGTTCTTTCGTAACGTAAGCCATCTTTAACAGCTACTTATTTATCTTAATACATACCATCTTAGCCCAAAACAAAAATTATTATTATAAATCTTTATGGATATTCGTCTTTTTTGAGCTTTAGCTCAACAATTCACTAAATTTGATGGCTTTAGCCCCTAATTTTTTGTATTTTCAGTAGTATCTAACGTCATTTTTCTTTTTAGTTTCTGTAAAACAAAGCAATTTTATTGAAATCTAATTACTGTTCGAATTTAAGGTTACTTTTTGAATTTTTAATAAAATATGCAAATTATACAGAATCCGAAAATATTTTTATTTTAAGTTAAAATTGAAATATGGCGGTTAGTAATGGAAAACAATATCGGGCAAGTAACAATTTGTTTCAGCGTATCATTCTTTGACAAAATTTTCTGACTTTCACATGCTAGCGCGGTAGTTTACCAATAGCAATGATAATACTGTCTCTAAAGTTTTAAATCGTTTAAGGATTGTCGTAGTAAACTCGTTCTTTCAAGCAGAAATCTAAAGGCGCTAAATTGCAAGACGTTTCCTCTTCGTGAAATTATTCAACATTCAAGACGCTCCTGCAAAAGATTGAATATTTTGCACGATCTTATTCAAATCACATAAATTGAAGGGATCTCTACCATCCAATTTATTCCAAATACATTTTTCAATCATTTCAATCATTTGCGAAAAAATACGAGGCCAATAGCATATTTAGCCCAAACATCCACCACAGAGCAACTCGTTGAGGTACATTGCCTTCTTCAGCATTTACCGTGAATTTTGTTTGTTTACATAGTTCCCTATGGAAATGAACTTCATCAATAAAGGGGATGTTTTGGAAAATATCCACATTTCCTGACTTTCTTTCGAGGTCCCAATTAACAAGCTACGCCGCCACTCATGATCGATTTGCGTCATTTCTCGACTTAAATAAAGATATTTTGTTAAAATATTTTCGGGGTTTTGGCATTGCTTTCTTCGAAGCGAGAATTACAATGCACTGTATAAATTTCCTCAAGTTTCTCGTTCAAATTTGCAATAGTGTTTTTGGATAGAGCATTATTTCTTGTGAATTCCGTACGGCACTTTCTAATCGTTTTCGGTCATATCTATATGTAATGGGCTTTCACAATAAGCACGCGTTGTGCAATCTATATATCATTGCATCACTATACATCGCAACACTTTTGCGTCACACGTCAAATGTCACACCATCAGTATAAATATCAGGATACTCAAAAAGCAACCTCAAATTTGAACATCTTTTAATATAGTTAAAACAATAAAGGAAAGCCGGTATAAATTATTGTGATATAAAATCTATTGCTAGAAAGAATTTTGAAGAAAACAATAATTTTAGGTTTTACATTTGTTACCTTCGGAGGTCTTTCAGCTCTAGAGTCATTTTGCCTCATTTACACCGTCTAAACCTTAAAAGTATATTATGCTAAATCGTTTCCAGTTCTTTTTGAATACAGGTTTGGGTCCATTGTTTAAATAACATCAGCTAAAATCAAGTTTGATACCGATTAACATTTTATTAATTCATTTGCTTCGAGTCAATATCAAATTTTTCTCAAAAATCTTATAACATTTCCAATCATTTAATAGTTTAAGGCGATTCTATCTCATAATATGCAACCCAACATACAATTGTTAAATATTTATCATAAATATCTATTAATAGTGTTAAATACGATTTTTAAAAATCTGGTAAGACCACATATGACTTTCTCCTTAACTATTATAGACACGCAAACAATGATTAAACTGATTAAAATATTATTTGCGTTTATTTAGAGAACCGTAATTGCAACGCACATCCATCTAAATTACTGGAAACGTAAAACTATGCTTAACCCCAGAGATTTCCTCGATAATTCGCTTCAACAAATTTTCTCAGATAAATCGATTAGATTACGTAAAAGAGGCGTAAAAAATATATCAAGTTTTAACAAAATCCTTAGAACCGTTTTTGAACAAATCGTGAAAAACCAAAAAAAATGACTAGTGTAAAGTGACACTTCTGATTTTAATCAAAATATTGAGGTTACCTGCTCGAATGACTACAAACTTAAATATAAAACGTTGTTTATCCACGCTTTTCGTTTTCGAGATATGCTGATTACAGGCGCACAGATACACACACACGCATACACAGCCATAGACATGCGCACGCACGCACACCCACACGCACATGCACATGCACCAGCACCCGCATGCGACCGTACGGACGCACGCACGTACGCATGCTCGCATACGCGCATGCGTGTAAGCACACGCGCGCACACGCGCACGCACACGCACACTCACACGCACACTCACACGCATATAACCACGTACACACACACACACAGACCAATGTCGAAAAACATGATTTTCGCACTCAAGGGACGCGAAAACGTGTATTTCCACAAAAATTTTGGTCGAAAAAAACGTTTTCTCTTTTAGCTATATTTCATATAGGGTACGATAAAGTAAAAAGGAGTCTTTATTTGCATCATAGAATATGAAATCTTTAAGGAAATCTGTTGACTACACTTTTAAATTAATTACCTAAAGATAATTTTTAAAAGAATGTCTTTCAAGCATTATTTAAAAAAAATGTCCTAAGGTAATTAATTTGACAGTCTAGTGAAGAAGTTTCCTTAACAATGTCATCCTGCATTTTGAGAAAGTTAAGACTCCTTTCTTTAAAACTGCTTTTTAAACTGTTAATCAGTATAAATATTTAACAATTGTGTGTGGATTGTATATCGCGAGATAGAATCGTTATAAAATGGCAACGCGCCATTCATAGTTTGAGATTGATTCAAATAAATAAGTGTCTTCGCTTATTCAATCTTCTATTAAAACGGTTATCTGTTAATATATAAGTACTTTTGACCATGAGTGGCCGTATATTGCATTTAAGCTCGGCCTACGTAAACATCCCCACAGTCTACTAGAAACTGTGTGTATGATTACCACATTTTAAATATAGAGCATTTAATAATAACTTCGTCCAAATTTGCTAACGTAATTATTAATTTAATCAATAATTTTTAAATAAAATATCTAAGAATAAAAGTAATAATCTGGTTTTGTTTCAGAGTAAAATAGCAGTAATGTACACAACATTAGCAGCATGTAGAAGTTATGTTTACAATGTTGCCCAAGCTTGCGATAAAAAACATGTAAAAAGTAAAGACTGTGCTGGAGCAATTCTCTACGCTTCAGAGAGGGCGACACGTATGGCTTTAGATACTATTCAAATATTGGGTAAGTATTTTGTAAAAAAATTTTAATACTTTATCATACATATAAAAGAACAATTACTTTGGATTATCGTGATAAAAAATTCGCCTTGCGTGGGACACCCTGTAAATATGCAATTTCAAAAAATTGCGATCTTTAAAAACTTTGAGCTGATATCTTTCAACCTAAAATATATATCTAATACTAGCACTAATAATAACCACATCCATAATCTGAGTGGCACCTATACCGTAATTGTAAAAAAACGCAGCTTCAACGCCCGTTTCTTAGAATGCAATCCAAATATGTTTAAGATATAACGGCAAATATTTCTTTGTATGCACAATAAAATATGCTTACAAACTGTTACTAAAAGATTTAATTTTCTAGATATTTGCAATTAGTTTTCAGTCCGGTCCTGTCAAGAAATGACCAGTCGATTGTTTGTACATCTTTGGTTACTGTATGACGCATACTATTTTGCGACACAATCAAAGGTTTTAAGATAATTATTAACTATTCGCACAAGCGCGAATACAATAACTATTGCTTCTAATAGAACTAGAAGTCTTAATTTTCTTGCGATCGTTTAATTGGAATAAGTTTTTCTATTACGTTTAGAATCATTATTTTCAGGACGCTTATTTGTATCGAAAAGAAAAACATTTTTATAAATGACTGACTTTCAAGAAGGTTCTATATTATTTTATGCCGCTTTGAACAAGTTTACACAGAATTTATAAAACATTTTTGGATATATTACTACTTTTTATATATTTGCAATCAATTTTGTGAAAATAGTTTAAAATAATGGTATTAAATAAATTTCATATAAATTTGACAATAAATGCGCTATTCTTTAATTGCAACAATGAATTTTTTTTATACAGATTTTTACATGCAAATCACACATCAAATTTAATTTTATATCGACTAAAACTAAAGCGCATTTCACTTTAAAGATTTACCAAATAGCTTTGCAATAGTTAATTCATAAATAGTTTATAATATTAGTACACATTAAAAGATTTTTTATTGGAACATAATATGTAAGGATCAATATACTCGAAAAAGTATATAAATAATTAGAATTAGTAGCGGTCCCTGAACCAGAGCTGCAGTTCTGCTCTTAATTACAGAAAATCGGTTTAATGTTTTATATATATATAT
>JAHWXV010375521.1:0-21470 GCA_024586415.1 Phrixothrix hirtus | reverse complement strand
TATATATATATATATGTATATATATATATATATATATATATATATATATATATATATATATATGGCCATTTGAAGTCAGCTAGGTAAAACGTTAATGACCTGTGGATTACTGATGGGTTAGGGGTTCACATTTTTAGAACAATGATGTGTAAAAAACGATTCAAAATATTATTAACATGTTTATGCTTTGATAACCATCAAACCAGAACAGAAAGACAACAGTTGGACAAACTTGCTCCTATTAGAGCTGTCTTTGGCATGTTCGTAGAAAACTGGTTAGGTACTTATACTTTCAGCGAGTATGTCACTATAGATGAGAAATTAGAGCCATTCAGAGGTTGATGGAGTTTCCGTCAGTTTATACCTAATAAACCGGCCAGATATGGTATAAAGATATTTGCCTTGGTAGACTCCAAGAAATTTTATGTCCTCAATCAAAAGGCATATGTGAGCAAACAGCCAACAGGTTCTTTTGTGGTTAGTAACAAACCAGAAGATATTGCTATGAGACTCAGTAAACCTCTTCAAAATCTGGCCGCAACATAACCTTCGATAATTGGTTTGCCAGTTATTCGCTTGTTATGAGTTTGAGAAATGAGTGCAAACTAACCTCTGTTTGTAAATTATGTAAAAATAAAAAGAAATCCCCCTTCAACTTTTGCAAATAAAGAAAAGAATAGCAAAGAGCTCGATATTTACATTTAAAATACACGCAACGTTAGTTTCTTATGTGCCTAAGAAGGGAAAAAATATATTATTGCTTTCGACACTCCGACAAAATTGATGAAACCACGGGAACTGCATTGAAAGCTGAAATTATTACATTTCATAATTTCACAAAGGGAGGAGTTGGAGTAGCTCATGGACCCTCTAGTAACTATGACGTCTCACGCAATAGTCGCAGATGTCCGTTGACAGTACTTTTCTCTTTATTGAATACAGCATCCATCGACGTCGTCAGTTTATAAAACAATTAAGATTAGAATTTATTTCACAATACTTGAAGATAAGGTAAACTAATCTTAGGTTTCCCATGTATTGGAAGAGAAAAATTGCTGAATTCACAAGTATTCTTCCTAATTTTTCAGACAAAGAAAATCGTGAAATATCTGGAAAAAGCAAAAAAAATCTGGAAGATGTTCGCATTATGAACGCAGTAAAGACGGAAAATCATTTTATAATTGTGTAACTTGCAAAAACTGTGTGCTTCGAACATTCTATAATTACTTGTAACGCATGTTATACAGAAAATGCAGAAAGTGACAATGCATAATACAACTTCGCATATTTATTGTTTTATTTTTTTGCGCAGATAGAAAAACAGCGAATATAGATTATGTTGACTGTTTTTATGTTCATTGTTTTAAAGAATTTTAATTTACTTTTGTTTTAATTGGAATAAATACATTAAAATATTTATCACGGCTGATTGTAAAATATTAGCAACTACTTATATGTATAAAAAGTATTTGACATAGGTATGCGGTTTCCAGTTTTCAAATTAAATCTTTTTGTTAAATGTTGGCAACTAAAGCAGTATTATAAAAACTGTTATTCATCAATCTAAGGTGAAAATAAGTATAATTTGCATGCAAGACCTATAAGTTTTATAATAATAGCATATCATGATACATACACGCTCATTTATGCACATACCCCAATGCACCACTAATGTAACTTTAGCGATATAGCAAAGTTAAGTACAAATGGGATTCTCTTCAAAATTATCGCTCTGCGTTTTGAAAAACCATAAACCAAATTGTCTAATATGCAACAGAAGTTAGTATAGTGTATCGTTGGCCTATTGATAATTTCTAATTTTATTTATAGACATTTATTTTGAATGCTGTTTTAATCCTTAAAGTTAAATTATTTTACACAAATATCTGTGGAACAGTTCTATAATTACTTATTTTGCTTTTTATTAGCCGAATTTTATAAATTGTACTTCAAGTCAATCTTTTAAACAATAGCTTCATAAATATTCACTTCTTGCTGACAATAGTCTGAGGATGGGCTCCTTTGTAAGCTCTAAACTATCAATTCCATTAGAACAAGTTAAAAGATGTTTAGGCTTTTAAACTTTACAAACCAAGCTAATCAATATATAGTAACAAGATATATAAATTGAACAAACAATAAAGTACTTTAATTCTCTTTGATGTTATAGTGTTATGTTATCTCCCTTTGCGGTTAAAGTGAATGTATTCGTGAGCTGCGTTAAGCACACAGGTCTTGGCATTCACAACCCATAAGTAACTTATAGAGTTGAATGAGTCGCAGGAAATTTCAGCTTACTATAACATTTGTGCACACTTAATGGTATATAAAAACTCCACCTCCATCGTCACAAGTAATAAACAAATGGCAGCAGTTACATGTGACGAACAATGAAATATTGTATAGATTGTCCGTTAGTAATTCAGCTGAAAAGAAGTTCTTGCAGTGAACAGTTATGTGGTTATAACGTGAAAAATTGTAACCTCTGAAAGTCACACATAGTGATTTAAGCAATGAGTTGTTATAGGGTTTTTACCAACAGGGACAGAAGTTGCCCTACGGATGACATACGAGGCTGCCCATATGGCAATCTGGATTACCTTCGCACCATTTTTTAGTAAAAGAAGATGTCACTCTAGTAAACGTTTTAAGCCGAATATAAACACATATGGGAGTTGTGCTGACACAAACTAGATTAAAAGAACACTCCGATCTTTCATCGTGTCTGGACGGCTCCATTGTTTGCTTCTTGTGCTTTTTTAATATAACTTAGGCCCGTTCACCTTGCTGCGTTGGATCGATTATAGCATCTCGCTATATTATCAGTCTTTTCTGCTGTTTAGTGCGTAATATTCCATGTGTTTATCGGCAGAACTCTGATAATATTTACTTACGATGGCTTATAGTTGACACAGCCCAGATGAGGTGGGCACAGGAGCCGCCTCCCGTGTCAACCCAGCGTTGTTGATACTCCAGCCGTTAACTGCGCAGTCAATTGTGCTTCCACGCGTGCTATAAAAAAGCACACAACTGTAACATTTAGTGCCGACAAAGAGCCACCAATACCGATTCTGTCGCATGGAACGTGTTTCGCGACCGCACAAGAAGACGCTGCTCAGGTCAACTCTAGAATACTCGTCCGAGGCATAAACAGTACGGGTCGCCGATAACGCGACAACTCCTTGTGTGGACAGCACAACCACATCATACGGCTTCACAGAAGTCAAAAGCAAGAAACGCACATCATCCCAGCAGGCTAGCGCTGCTGGCCCTTCTGCGAAAATTCATGCTGCTCACCGGTTCGAGCTACTCTCGTCGAAACCGGCAGCTACACCCACTACTACAGAAAAAACCAGCGGTGATGTTCTATCAATCGTCTTTCGTGACAAGCCCCGCTGGTTAGCTGTAAACAGAGCGTTCACTAAAAAGACATCCGATTCCGAACGGCAAAGAACTAAGTCCTTGGAATAAAACAGCAGCCAGCAAGCACGACTGGTAATCAAAAAATGACTGAAATCCTGGGTGAAATGTAGGTGCTATACCAAACCCAAAAATTCCTTCAAACTCTAAGGGTAGTCATCAGGGGCATACCTGAGGGTATCTCTGATGACGACATCCGAGAAGACCTACTGCGGCAACAAACTTAGTACCAATGCCCCTCAATTATGTTGAACTAGCCAAAACGCAAGCCGAGAAGGCAACTTTTAACACCAAGTCTGTCTTCGCCTTGGAGATCACCGTGGAGACTCCTAGGCGGGTGAAACTACAGGTACAGTGTTATCGGTGCCAAGTGTATGGACACACGCAGAGAAACTGCCACGCTACCACGTAGTGTGTTAAGTGCACGGGTGACCACAAAATGCGCGAGTGCGCGAAGTTCAAAACTACGCCCCCAAATTTTCCAAATTTTACGGGAGCGCACACGGCAAACTACAAGGGGTGCCCCAACTACCTCAAACCGATAACACGCACCGCAGGGGCGAGGCAGTGTGTGTCTTATGCCGTGGCCACAAGAAACGCGGTGTCAAAATCTTCCGATGATATCGAACGGGATGGGCAAGCAAGCCACGCCCCTAATCCGTTCGATATAAATAAAATATAAAAGGGTGGGGCTTCTCATTGTTGAAGTTACACAGTCCGCCGGCACCTTCGCTGAAGGTGTCCAGAAAATTATATGTTGCTTGCCAGCAATTCTCCTAACGTTAGAATTTAAATGTGGGCCATACATGGCCAAAAAGCAAATCTCCAACATTACAGCAAACAATTTCGATGGAGGTAAAAGTTATATGAACTAGGTACTCCAAGTATCATTGAAAATATTAAGATTGGCACAAACCGCTTTGTTTCGTTGAACTAAAATATTGAAAGAACTTTATGTGGCAACGTCTAACTTGTGCAGATGTGCGTGCGTCTAACAAAAGCATAATGTCTCGGAATCTTTCATAGGATTAAGGAGAACGATTTCTGCAGCGTGATAATTCTAAGAGGCACATTCTACATACTACAATCGAACTAATTAGAGGATCAAGTTTCGCAACCTAAAGCATTCATTGTATAGTCTTGACTTAGAAATCTATAACTTCCATCGTTTGTCTAAAACATCAAGGCGATCTTCGTGGACATCGCCATGCATTCAATGATCCAACTACACAGTTACTGGTAACTGGACGGATTTCGCTATTGATGATTATATGAAACTTGTTTCTCATTGATGAAAGTGCAATCAGTTACCTAACGAGCACGTGGGTAATGGAGTTCTGGATATTATTTCTACGTTTCGTATATAACAGTATTCTCTTCCCTTTCCGCTTATAAAGGTTTGAACTTTCATTCAAAATTCATAGTATACATATGCTGATTGTGAAAATTTATAAAGGTAGGCATGCAACTTAGGAAGGCTTTTTTTAAGTATATGCAACAGAATACAATCTCCTCAACGTTCCAAACATTTCGCGTTCACTAAAAACATAAAATTAAAGGAATTGAAAATGAAAGTTATCTATTTTTTTAATTACTATCAAAAAATTAACAGATAATTGTGAAACATGAATGAACGAGTTTTTAATGAAAACTTTTAAAGCACCACTTGCGTATAATTCTGCAACTTTTCTTACAATATCGATATTACTACCATTATATTTATAAACAAATACGTAAACTATTTTAATTCATTAATGCTGAGTACTATCAGCTTACATTTAATGATACATTTTCAAAGGATGCAGTAATGCGGCGTACAACATTTAATACATAAAAACGTGAAGGATCATATTAAACCTGAACATACGAATTTCTGACAATTGTAAATGCCACAAATTCATCAATTCACTGAAATTCTCTGTGCTAATTTTAGCAAACCTAGATTCTGGTATAATTTAATTAGTACACTATGTAACAGCAATAAAACGGTTTATAATTTAGAACAGGATGCTTTAGAATAGAATACGTAGCAACCGTTTAATTTATTATAAATCGCTTCAGCTCTAACTTCGCGCTGGGTAAATAAAACTTTTGCTACTGTTATGTGCATTAAACCTTAAAAACATTATTCAATATAATAACAAGATATTTAGTTATACATGCTTACGTTTACAAAGGCCAGAGATGTTCCTAACACTGGTATACTTTAATAAATATTCCAGGTAGTTTTCTTAAGGAGTATAATTTTAATAAATGTTTTAAAGATTTTATTTAGTTTGGTACTATGGCGCGTACCTATAAAATGTTATTTAGGTAGTAAGGAAAAGAACTAGAACGTAGAGATATTCCATTGTTTTGTATAAAATGACATGTATGTATATTGAGATGGTATTGGTTTAATGAGGTGCACGATTGTATTATCCTCGCTTTCCTGTAGAAAGTAAGTGGATACTTTTAGAGGAAATATTTCTTTTTAAATTAGACAAATTCACTAACTTTTTTTTGTCTAGAGCTCTAAATTTTTAGCCAGAGGATATTGTAAAATCCTTTTGTGTTGCTCGGGACGAATTTTCCAATAAATTTAGTTGTTACAAATTTTTTACCTTGGAAATAATTCAATCAGAGTATTCAACCAAACAGACAAAAGTATAAGGTATCTGTTAGTTTTATAGAGATTTTATTGTAGCATACATCGTTCAATTATTGTATATATGCTTTATTCAGTAGCTTATGGAGACCATTAAACGATGACTCAATAATCGGGTCCCTAGTAAATCTATCAAAAGAGCTGTCAAAATTTGATAATCTCTAATTAGTGATATATATTCGAGGGTATCTAGGCTATCCAAGCACGCCGAGCACGTAAACGTAGGCGGCTGACAGGAACAAATAAAGATCAGTTACTAGCGTTATGAAGCTACTCTGATTCTTTCGTTATGAAAAAACGTATTATGCGTGAATGCATTCTCTTTGTTTCAAAGAATCAGTTTGATGAGTAACGAGAGACGCAACTTCGAGTAGTAGAATATTGATTGCGTCATTATTACACAACCATTCTTTGTTGTGTGAATAGAAAGCTCTTAACACGATAGCCAATAATTCAGCAATTTTCAAAGTGTAATGCTAATGTATATGATAGTGCGTTATAATTGCACTATTTGCGGCAAACCCCAAATAGGAAATTCTTGTAATAAGAACGAAAGATTTTTGCACGTTGATTCGTTTAGACACCTAATAGCAAAATTCCAAGTAATTAACAATTAAAATAAATGTAGTCAATAAGAATGGTGAATTGCTCATTGTTATGATAAAATAATTACTAAAAGCAACAATTTCTGCATATTTAGTACAAAAAAAAGTTATATTGACGTAAAATATTATAACGAAACTAGATAATTATTCTAAACTAGTTATATTGGTTTATATTCATAACAGTTTCTTAAGAAAATGGAGTTCTTAGAAAAATTAAACTAAAGGAGTCTAAAGTGTTACTTATATACGAAGATGATATTCCTTAACACTAGAGGATAAAATTTGCAAAGAATTCCGATATCATAAATTTCAATGCCACCACTCATTTCTGTGACCTTGAAGTTATTCATATACCAGTTGCAGTAATGAGACAATCGCGATGGCCATCATTTATATTAGCGCCATGGAACCTCCCGGAACATTGCAGAATCTTCCACAGAATTCTTCCTATTTCTAATTTTGTTATAATACCCATCTGTAAAACTGCTATGTCCTGAAACAGCGTTCTTAGCGTTGCTCTCGCGTTGGCGGTTGCAAATGCCGGAATATGCACTGCGATCCATACTTGCAGCCCCATTCTTGTCGTTGGTGTAACTCCAGTTGGATTCCAATTACTCGCCAGGATCTTGAATATCATATCTTAAAATACTACTTCTAGCATATTTTGGTATGTCTAACTTTCAGCCAGCACCGGTATAACTTTTCCCTCAGATCCCTTAATTCCTCCCACAAGTCTTCAACTTTCATAACGAGGTAGTAAATGTTTCCCATACGTTGACAGTGACGTTACGATATACCTTCCAACTTTATGACTCTTGCTGCTGTATTTCTTATACGTCACTATGCCATTGGACACTCGGTCGTCCTTAGCAAGACAATGAGTCGAGGTACTGTGGAAAAACTTAGTTTGAGCGACTAAACTCCCACTATATTAAAACAGTTTTATGTTTACCTTTATTCAATCAAAATTCCCACCTTGGGATTTCCAAATACATAGTAAAAAACGGATTTTATAACTAACCGTTCTAACAATATTAAAATGTATTTTGTATGTTGTGATTGTTTAGAATTAGATGCCCCACTTTGGGATGGCAAGTATGTAGTAGATCTTTAGGATTAACGTTAAATAACTTCATTTTTTGTTATACGTTGGTTGCCTAAACTACGCAAGCTTCAGTTTACCGTGTGTTATACATGTTCTCTACCTGTTTTGGATATACTGCAATCCACCCTACACACTTTGCTATAGGATGTATAACGTTACCTCATATCAAACTCAATATCCACAATAAAAATCAAAATATTAAATCAATAACACAAATAAAAAATTATCAACTTTAAATCCCTGAAAGATAACTAATAAATTTAAACAAGATTATAATCAAAAATGAGATTTATAGAACGATAACCTTTTATTTAAATCAAATTTCAATCGTAACAAAAAAATGTCAAATTTCAAAATGAATATCAATTCAAATAACCTTCTTTGAGTTCTTTAGTTTTCATTCAAGAGTGTAATAAACGATAATAGAGGAAATTTCCTTAAACTTTTAAACTTAAATGCTAAATTCAAAAACTAATTCAAAATTTTTATCAATGCCTTAAATAAAATTAAACTTATTCTATCAATCAGAAACAATTTAGCCTATACATTCAACGTGTTTTAAACGTCTTTTATTTAAATTGTTAAATAATTGTTAACTGTAGTTTGTAATCAATCGCTTTTATGATTATAGTTCATTAACCTTTTATGCAGTTTTGTGCATTTACACCCTATACTTCGTATAACTTAAATTGTTGAAGACCCTGCAACTGGTACCGGTTACAGTGCTGTTATTAGCTTCGGTCTTGTTAAAATTATTGCTAAAATTTTTATTTAAATTGTTTATAATAACTTGATGTTAACAATTTTAAACACGTCTTGATTGTTGACTGATGCCGTTGAAAAAAATTATCCAAATCCTTTGGAAATAATTATTGTTGCTTATAACTTTATATTTTATTTGTATAAGATGGTGGCCATGTGCTTCTTTATAGAAATGTAAGTATTTCGAAATATTGTTAAATAAATTAAAGATAAATTTCTTGCTTAATTTCAGTTGTAAAAATAACGTTGAATTCCAAAATCAACTAAAATTCGTTTTAATGGTTTAAATATATTTTCTCACCTGGCAGAAAAGCTTTAGGTAAATTATATACAGGTAAAATTTTCTTTATGTAATATTTTAAACATCAATTATTCTTCTTCTCCTAAATTCTTCTTAATATTCTTTATAGCAAAATCCAATTTTACTTTATTTAAATTCTTTGTTTATTGACCCGAACTTGTTTCAGGTTACACCGTCGTACTTTGATGAAATTAGATGAATTTAATTATTATTTATAATGAGCAGCATGACATGCACTTTCAATGGTCAAAATGCTGCTGCAAATTAGTGAAGATATAAACAGAATGTGTAATGAAACTGTCGAATAAGCATTATTTTAAAAATTTTCCAATCTTTAAATGGACATAACATTTTAACTGTGGGATAGGGTTGAATTTTGAAAACATATTCTTGTTTAAAATTGATAATACCATGCATCTATGTGCGTAGCCTCAATTTTTAGAAATCTTTGGTGTCCAATTTGTAAGATACCAAAATGTTGGGTGGCCATGATAAATATTTTTAACATTTGAAACATTTTGTGCAAAATTTCAATAAAATGGACGAAAAACACTTCTATAATATTCTACAGCTCCTGGTCAATAGTATTTCCATAATTACTTTGACGAAAATTGTGTTTCTTGAACGTATGATGCATTTAAAGATTCACATACTTTGTTTTAATATTACACCATTATTCTGTTATATTGTTTATTGATTATATTGTAACCTTTATTTAAATGTATTCTATAATTTTCAACATATGAATTAATTAATATTATCCCTTCAGTTAGAAGGTGTCAGGAGTTAACCTTAAATTTCTGTATTTATTTAAATTATCACAATTAGTTAATGCAAATGTTTAGATGTTTCATCTGAATGGGTTTACTAACATAGCATTCTAAATTTTGCTTAAATTAACCTTTATATACAATTGTTTAATTAGAAATTTAATCTCATATTCTAATTTCAATGCCGATATTTGCTCGTAACTTATAACTCGTAACTCTTCGATTTATTGCTTTTCTTTTGAGAAATGGTTCTTTTAATAATTACATGAACTTCCTACATTAATAATATCAAATTATTTTATATTTTTTCAATCTTATATAAAATTCGCTTTGAAATATGGGGTAAAGTAATCAAATGCATGTCTTTATCCTTACGTATGTGGCTCTATCTACTACAGTACATTGCCCGAAATAAAATATTGAGCAAACAAAGTTTTCCGGTGCCGCTTAAATAAAGAACAAAAGGAGCGGAACTAGTTGTGACAGCATCCTGAATTGGGCTTGTCTTCAGAATAACTTTACTATGTAATTGGCAGATGATTTAGAATATTTGTTGTAAGTTTGTCCCTTCTTTTTGTTTGGGACGCTGTACATCAAACATTTCGATATTCTTCAATGGTAACCCAAAACCAAGCTTTGCAGGGTTCTGTATAAGTCGACTTTTTTATTTTCAAACCCAACTTGGTGCGACCTCAGTTATTCCTATAGGAAATTTCATAATACGACATATTACGTTGGGAATCCTTTTATAGCTTTCTTTGGACGTTCACATGATTATTGCAATTTGGGACATAAACGCTGGGGTTGGCCCAACCAAATGAGAATATTGGAGTGAAATACCTAACTTTAGAATGTATCTTCAAATGCTCATGAGTTGAATTGAGTTTTTTTTCAAAGACTTTCGGTATATCTGCTTTTAGCGACGTCCTCCTTCCTGGGGCTGCTACAAAGCCCCAAATAACACATTAGTATAATTTCACAGCCAAATAATACTCTAGTTGGAGTCTATCCTGTAATCTCGTTTGCAACTGATCAATAAATGATCAAAAATAGATATAAGTAATGATCCCAGCCTTTGGCCTACGATAGATTTTCGCATAGCTTGATTCATACGTTCTTCCATTCCATTTGAGTGTGAGCGCATCGCAGTCGTTCTGGTCTTGCGTAATTTCAACAGCTGGAAGAGTTTGGAATAAGGCTGGTTCAAAACTACTTCCTTCGCCCGAATGCGATTTCAATAGAATTGTGAAACGGATAAGCAGTTCTTTTACCAAGTCCTTGGGAAGTGTAAGAGGCTCTTGATTTGGCAGAGCATATGCTTCAGTCCATTTACTAAAATAGTGAACCGTTTCCATGAGCGCATGTTACATATCTTCGGCCCTACTCCTTAACATCATCTATGCAGTTCACCAAACAAAATCGCTCACGGGGCTTTGCCAGAGTTTTCTTATCGTCATATGTCCTCTTGGACCATCATGCGATTATCGGAAATCTTCCGCTAGTTTAGTTTGCTCAACTGCCAACTACATTCATCTTTCGCGGTTATTAACATTTTTCATGACATTATCGATTTTACAGTCATAATTCATTACAGTAGTATGGATAACGAGAGGTTTTTCAACTTTCGACTCCAACCAAGGGCAGTATTTGAAATCTTTCTGTATGTCCCCATTTTCCATATTTCCAAAGCGGTGCTCGTTGGATTGTTGGTTTTTATGCTTTAATTATTTTTAAATCTGCCTCTTCCAAACTCTTTGCATTAGCTTTCCCTTCCTCCATAGCACATACTAGAGCAGGGCTCGTAGGTGCTTGTTTGGCCGCTTTGAATTCCAGTCATGGATCAATGCATTAGCAACATCAAACGGATGTCATAATCTAAATGTCTATTACGTTTCGGAACTTTGGAAAACCTTTCCACAAATGTTTGCATCCTCATTTGTTCAATAGATTTTTTTGGGGACGTTGAGTATACTAATCTCGCTAGCTGTCAATTTCAGTTTCGAATTCCGGGAAATTCCCTTCAACCTTCTGCACACGCCGCCTTAACTGGGTTCAATAGACCATATAGCATTTCCAATTCTGAAACAATGAATTCGAAATTCTGCAGATCGTCTGGCATGGTTTGTAAAATATTTAAAGTATTCTCACGTAGAGCTACATATTAAGGCAGTTGTATTTTCTTCATCCATTCGCCGTAGCAGCTACCACGAACTGTTTATAGTAACCGGGGTAAGATATCTTCCCGTTGTATGTGGGCGCTTTCGCGTATCTTCTAGTGCTTCGAATCTTATTCTGTATTTTTAGTAGCCCTTCAGTAACGCTATTTATTTATATTGGCGCTTCTTGTCCCCGCATCCATATAGAACAACGACGTCCATCAATTGCCAATTTACATTTAATCTAACCTTCACATGTGCGTCTGATATATGGACAGCACTTTACTTGCAATTTTAAACCACATTTTTGGCAACACCAAGTATAGTAGTGTGCAATTCCGAAAACCAGCATGGATTCCAATATGTTCATGAATGAATAAAATATAAAATTATAGATTGTCATTTTTCCGAGCGAAGCGCTACCGTCAAATTGTGTATATAGTATTTGTATATAATTCTTTCATTTTACGCTTAATTGACGTGCAATGATTTGGCATTGCTGTTTTGTGTTGCGTATATCTATTTTTATTTAGAGTAGCATATTAAAACAATGAGTTTTATTGTTTGCATGATGAATGGAACAGAAAAGGTATTAGCCTTATCATAGGGGGATAATTCCTAATACAAGATTGATTTGTGAATTCTACAATAACAGATTAAAATTGAGGATAATATGCCGTTTTCAATTGATTTGTAACTTAAATTGAACTCCTAAGGGCCGGTATTTCAATCTCCAGTTAAATTTATCTACTAGATAATTACCTGGCGTACCATTGTACTAACTTCATATTAACAACGCTTTCCATGGCAGCTATCCCCAAGCTAAATTTAACAGATTACTAATACACGCGACGTCATTTAAACCTAGATTATGCATTGTTTGCCAGATTCTAATCCAGCAAATTTTCTTGTTTTCTAAAACATCTGACTCGCGAGGAAAATGCTATAACTTACAATTTTAACAAATAATTTCATTCGTGAAGCTTTATTTCGTCACTTATTTTGCTTGTCAGGTAGCACTTTTTATTTCATTGTAACTTTGGATTTTTACTCAATTGGCTATTCATTCAACGTAAAGTTTTGAAAGCCTAATGAGGAATCTTTGTTTATTCCTGAACTACACTGACCTTTAATTTTAGTTTAACGCTTAGGTATACGGGATTCTTAAACGATATTTAGAATACGGGGAAGTTTCGCGCTTAGATTCCATATCGACAGTCTTAACATATCCTACTATGTGTGCTTATCCTAGGACTACATAGATGGAAATACGATATTAGTATAGCTCTCACGCATATCAAGTAATTATGTTCAATAGTTACAAAACTTAAATGTGTATCTCAATAGAGCATACTAAGAACAGGTTATTTGCTAGAAATTTCACAAGCATGAATGAAAAGAGCACAGACATTGATTTCCGAAGGAAAAAGGTTGCTTAAATTTTGTAAGTCGAACACAAGGGTATTTGTTTAAATTCAATCAATGTTCTATAGTATTGACAAAATTTAAATAGACTTTTTATACAAAAATAAAATTGACGAGCATGACAAGAATTTCATTATTTCATTTGCGTTACGTTTTGAGCTTTATATCATGATCAAAACCAAAGATACATTTTCTCCGATCTTGCTTGATAAATTGAATTAGAATATAGGTGCAAGCTTTTGATTCACATGAATGGATTTTTGTTTCCTTTAATGTATTTTATTGATTGACTGACGAATCTATTATTTGTATTCGCGTACATTCTTTATAGAGATTTTAAAACCATAAAATGTAATTACCAGTACATTTTCCATCTAGGTTCAATATATTCAAGATTGATAATCTGAACAATTGGATTTTACGTTGCGTCCGATACTGTACTTATAAAATAATTCTTACGATTTTAAAACAATGTGTAATATATGTATTACATAAATGCGACGGTATCGCTATGTAACTACAACATGTGAGCCACACATAAAAAGTTTGATTGTTGCAGCTGCATTCATTATAAAGGGTGTCTCAAACCTAACGTGCATTATATAATACACATGGGCGCTTAGTGGACTCAAATCTGTAAAGAATTTCAATCTAGCTTGAAAAAAATGCTTCGTAAATTTCTGCAAAAAAAATTTGTCATCAATACTCAAGTATGCTTTACTATGAAATATGATAAAAGACCTAAATACATTTTCTTTATGTTTAAAAAATATCCTATTGTATATATTACCTTATTGAGTTAATAGTTGCAGCTGTTTCAATAGAAGAATGATATGTCGTATTCTTTTAACTCGCCTAAAGTTGATTTTTTATATAAAACTTTTAATAGTTATACATTATTTGTGAAATAATTACCAAAAAAGTTCTTGGTTAAATATCTAAATTTGACACAAGTTTCAATTTTAGTAGGTAAGTATAAAATTAAAAGCTGTTTGATGCACATTAGTTTGCACAAACAATTTGAGTTACTTCATAGAAATTTCGTCGAAGTATGGAAATTATTCACTATTTTGATTTTGAGCTATTTCCACAAAATTTGAATTATATGCAATACAATTGATTGTAAATATTAATAATATTATCACAAAGACTGTTTATAAATTTTGTATGAAATTTGTATAAAACCCCGGTCTTATTTTAAATATACACAATACAAACATGAGTAGAACTTTAAAGAAAGAAAATCAAACTATATTTTTATTCAGTAATTATCTACTGAATACCTTACCGGATAGTTAATAATCAGCTGAGATGTTGCAATCGTATGCGCCAGTGTCTTGCTAAAGATTTACAGTCGGCTAGTCTCTTATTCTTAGAAACACCAAGTTAAGAGAAGAACTGGGCTGAAAACTTTTATTACAATTACTTATAAAACAATGTAATTTAGATCCATGGCTTATAAACGTTATTTTCCCTGTATACTAACATCTATCCGCTGTTAAAGCATTGTCTCTCATTTCTGAGACACCCTGTGTAGCAATCTCGTTACACAAGCGATAGTATTTGCATCCTTCGGTGAATCCAATCCTGCGACAACGTACCCCAAATAAATATCTATCCCTTGCATTACTTGTGTTTCCTTTTGAAATACTGTTTAACTTCCGTCATGGTTTAAATAAAAATGATGTTTTGTTGTCAACTAGTTTGTTCAGCAACCCCAAAATATTTGATAATTCTAAATCCAGAAATTATGGAGTGACACATGTATTTGTATGAAATTGACTTGAAAATTGAAATTCAAAACAGATTATTTAACAATGAGTCATATGGTACTTTCTGCTGATTTTGATGACTTTGTGAAGTATTGTAGTTGACTAAAGTATAAACGATACATATTTTGTATATACATAAAATCATATTTGGGGATAGTACAGCTTTTTGTTTTGGATAATATTAAGTGGCGATTTTTCCAATGCGTATACAAAAACTGCGTATTTCTGAAAATATTGTCAGGCAGTTTGTCGAATTCAACTAATTTCATGAAATTTTATAGGATGATCATTTAACAGCTTCTCGAAATGAAGCATATATTGCGGTAGTAACTCGAATTTATCATAATATACACACAGTATCATTCATTATCTATCATGTCACAAACTATCGAAAGTGCTAGTTGTTGGTTTTTAGCGAGAACATTAAGTAAAGGCATTTGAGTGTACATTCAAAGATGGAGAAAATTGAATACCGCCAAGTTATTAAGTGTTCTGTTTAAGAAGATGTATTGAACAAGGAGAAACATACAGTTAAATACTGTAATTCACTCGGCTTTCCCATTATCGAATCTATCTAAGTGGACTACTGAATTTAGGTACAGTTGGAAAAGCTTTAATGACCATTCTAGTAGCAATCGCCTAAATAGTTGAACGGCGTAACACCTGCTATCGATGAAAATGTCACTTGTATTGTTTTTAGAATTGTTAACTGAAGGATTATGATACTGCTAAAGTTGTAGGTATAGCATTTGAACATGTATATTACATTTTAAACCACTAATTAGGCATACAAAGGAGTATCTCTAGGCGGAACACGGGTTTACAAATATTAGACAATAAAATATACCTAAAGAGTTTTTGCCTCAACTTAATATGATAAACTTTGTTCATCTTTGATCGTGTACTCCAGCCGTAAATATATTAAATGAAGATATCAGAACCAGAAATGGGAATAAGAAGATTGTAAGCAGGAAAAATACTTCATGTAGGTACACATTAAGTAACACGACTGACATTTCACCAATATATACTTGTAGGATGGATATACAGGGCGTCCCAAAAATAAGTGACGTCCTACAAACTGTAGAACAAAATCTTCTTATAATTTTTTTTTCAAACACATTTAGTTTTCAAAATAGTAATAATTATAGTCCAACCCTGACGTTCTATGGTAGATAGTAATATTGTTGCCCTTGATGTATATTACTCATCTGTATGTCTTGAATTATGGACTTATGTTTTCTAAGCGCACCTAGCATTCTTGTAACATTTGTCATTTATTTGGAAACACCCGGTATATGTACATAATTGAATTAACAGTAAAACCTAATTGGTGAATTACCAGTACCATTTTTATATTAAAATAAATTTTGTAAATCCATCATTAACAACATTTATCAACATACAAAAAATCCCAGTTCACGTTTTGCAAAACATAGGGGCTTTTTCTTAAAAAAAATGCATCCGTTTTCCCGTGAGAATGTTTATTTCTTTAATAATAAATAATTAGCACCGATCCCTATCCCACTGCAATTTCAAGAAGAAAACTACCATTTACCGACAATAGAGTCTCGAACGTTACGAAAAGAAGTCGCTTCCTCAGTGTGTGTGCCAACATTAAGTTTTAAGGAAGTAATCGACGAGCTACCCTTTATGCTTATATACTGGTGGCCGCTAAAGGCAAATTAGGTTTGGGGTTCGTGTCGATTACCTGTGTGATTCCTAAGTGAAGGGTAAGGTCCGACGAAGCAGTACAAGGTACAATTGGTCGCACTGTTTCTGTTAAGTCGCAGACCACGGTGATTACGAGTATGTGACATTCTTTTGATTTTTCAGTTCACTAAACTCCTAGGAATTCGACAACCAACCCACCTTTGTTCATATGATAACGTCCGTTGGAAAAACTTACTTCAATCCAGTAACGGAGAGACACTTTTATTCATATTTGTGTTAAATTCAATTAATGAGCAAAACAATTTTTAAGTGAAGTATTTAAATTATTTTGAGACCGCAACTAGACGAGGCCGGTTCTTGTTATCACTAATTAAGAGTAAATTTAAAAATCAAAAGGGGCACCCTATTTTGCACATTATTTTAGTTTTAGGTAAACGAATGTTCAAATAACCTTTGATTGTCTGTACTATGTTATTTCTGTTATCATAAGTGAATTATTTAGTGCAGGCGTTTCTACTGCCTAATCATTAAAAAACCTCCATAGACGTAGTAACTATAATTTTCTTACAGAGAAACGTTAGACATAAGTAAGTAAAATATTTTTAAATTATGAGTCTAACTCGAACTGCATTAGAAGTACTTATCCAGTGGCTTAAGTTAAGTAATTAACTAGTAAGTAAGCCATGGTAAAAGTATAACATTTCGGTTTGAAATAAGGTCCTTTATCGTCCCATTTCTATAAAATCTAATCGTTAAGATATTTGGATAAAGTGGCGCCCAAAAATTACGACATCGTTCCCGATGTTTCACACTCGCAAACGGTTCCTGCATTTTAGCCTAATTAACTTCATAGTAAATGTAGAACCCCCATTCTCCACTGCGGAGGCTGGAGCTTTTAGCTAATTCAGCGCAATCGGCATTTTAGACAACATTTCTGGGGCGCAAAGCGCGCTCCATTTCGTTATAGTTTGTTTTTAAAATATTTATTCCAGAAGATAACGTTGAACCAATTTTATGTTAGTTTACCTGACATACCTTAGAACAGTATTATTCAATATCCGGTATACGAATCTAGCAGGTGAGCGAAAAATTTAAAAATTATTCTTCAAACCAAAATAAATAAATGCAAATCAATTTTCCAGTTGTTCGTTTTGTTCACAAGAATAATTTTTAGGGAATAATGTTGTTACTGGTAGGCGTAAAAAGAATTCATTATCCTCCATTGAACACGTTACAAATTATAAACTAAATCAATTACATTCATATCATATCTGACATTTAAAATAAAATAATTTAGAATCTTGTGGTTTTAAAACATAATTTTGGCAGTAAGCAAATAGCATGTTTAAAAATTAAATCTTAAAGCGCAACTACCGACCTAAGACTGTTTTGTTATTTCATAGCCAGCAAATAAAGCCAAATAACTTTTATAGATCACATTACTGTAAGCATGTGTTGAAACATTGCATGTTTTCATAAGAATATCAAATTGCAGTAGTACGTTTTGCTTACTATCGTTCCATTCATAACTCCTTATTGTAGTAGACAGGATTGCATTTAGAGCAAATTATGTCATTTAAATTTTCAAAATTTAAAAATAATTTTTGAACAACAAGTGTAAGAGAATTGTGCTCTATAGGTAATACGGTACCCACAGTTTTCGCCGTTTAACTTATTTTTGAGACACCTTATACAATTGATACTGATTTTATATATATATATATATATATTAATAAACGGAACCAGATTGGATACATTTCTTACTGAAATAATTAGAATTTATAGCTTTTTAAACTTGGAGTATACTTTAGAGCCATTATTTATTAGTTACTAATTAAAATTTAATAGACCGTTTTGCCTTTTTCATCATTATTCAGATTACATCAATAAAACAATGAAGATAATACAGGCGTACCATTATGCTGTTAAAAACAAATTAATTTATTTGCTAATATTGTATTTTAGAATGTTTTAACATAAACTTGTAGTTTTTGGAACGGCGAAGTAAAATTACGTAATATTCTCGACGCTCAAAGTAATGAACGATAATATTATAATTCAGTAGACGCTCGAATTAGTAAGTTTTTTTGTTTCCTAAAGTCAACGCAGATTAGATCTTATCCAATTAATTATCAGTTTTTCGCACTAGAGGGTCAAGGTAGAAATTTATCTCCCTAATAAAGTTAAGACAGGTGAGGAAATTATAGGTTTCCATGACAATCATTAAATAAACAGAATGTATCATTATTGTAAAATAATTACTATTTATGCATCAGGGTAGTAAAAAGTCTTAAATTTTACGAGGACAAAGGCTTACTTCCAAACAAGCGAAGTTAGAGAAGTTGTAATTTTAGAAGAGAGGAACAGCGACTTTACCCTAGTGATACATAAATTTTTTATACCCGCCGGATAAAATTCAATGTCAGAAAAGTAAATTTTAGATATTACACCATATCACATATCAACATTTATGCTGTTTCTATTGCAAATTTCATAATATGAACTTGATAGCTGTCATGATAACAGTTATGATAACATTTCGATATAGGTTGTCTTATTTTACTTTAATACCTAAAGAGTAAAAAATTGCTTAATTTCTTAGAACAGTACTATCAAGGAAATTGAAAGGCCACGTTAATCCCACAAAATAAGAGGTTGATTTTGATCTTTTTTGTATAACGTATTTTATAGTGTATCAACCCAATTATTTGGGCTGAAGCCCTAAAGCAATAAATAACCTGTTCTTGCTAATTGTTAAACTAAATTTTTTATTCGTCCGAGAGATACCGTCTAGGTAATAAATTATACATGAAAACAGCGGATATAGGAGTACCACAAATGTCAGCGCTCGGACCTATTATTTATACTAGTTGCTCTATTTGAAAAATAATTTTATGTATGCTGATGATACATCGACTTTATTATATGCATCCAATCTAACTTCGTTGGTAAAAAACTTCGCGAACTAGACTGTACAATGTCAAGAAATGCCTTGCGACAAATGGTTTATACTTAAACAAAATTAAAGCCACATTTATTCGCTTTAACAATGCGTTTCCTAAACGTAATGACAATTTCCTAATTATGCTCAAAAATAAATTTTTCGAATAACTGACTTCAGAAAGCTTTAGCTGTTACATTGTAATAAACAAAACTAGTAAGCGTTTTAATAAGCTAACCTTGATCCGCTACTACTTACAGCAGATGAGCAAAATGGTTGACACTGATACTTTAATTATGTGCTGACATGCCAAGATATAGTCAAGCACCAAAAGCCCATACATATTTAGCCAGAAAAGTAGCTTGAGCTGCAACGACCACTCAAAGCATCGCAAGCATTTGAAAGCTTGTTTGCTGCGCCTAAAATTGATAGAGCTAAATTTAGTATTCAGTATCCAACTGCATTTGATCGGATAAACAGTATCAAGAATTTAAATTCGGTCGTAATAGCCTTAGTGATAAACTTCGTGAAGGGCGACTAACGACATCAAAAACAGGAGAAAACATTATTATTCTAATGTACATCAGAAATTTAGGAATGATTTTGATGAATGTGCCGTGGTATTCATGCGCATTGTTTTTAATTCATAACCAAAAAATTTTAAAAGTCAAGCTTTTTATTGAACATATAAAAAATCACAAAATATCCATATTTTAAGCACTTATGATCACAAATTTAATTTTATATAGGTACCTTTAAGTTATTAATTTACGCACAAATCGAATTTAGGCATAAACAACTTTACGCGGGAACATCTGTTTTCTCCCACCATTAATACATTAGAAAAACCAAGCTCAAAGTCCGATGGAACTGATACTGCATCAAGTTATTATGCCATTAATTTTGGAACGGTATGTTGGTATACATCATTGCAGCATGTTGAATTTTGTAACAAAACGATGGAATTGTGTTGTCAACGTTGGCGCAACTGTTGAACTCAGAGACGCGCCCTATGTTTACAATAGACTTCCCACAATTTGTCTGAGGCTCAAAGATGGGCTCGTATCAAATTATGTTGTGAAATACTTCAACGGTTCAACTCAAGAACTTCAAATTTGTTATACAGCATTGTCAGTGGCAATGAAAGTTGGATATATGCCCATCTGTAACGAAACAACGGTCGACTGTTTGGGAATTTCAAATTCAAGCAAACCCGTAGTTATTTCTAACGAGTTATCGATGCTTCGTATCAAAAACTGGTCATGTGGCTACGATATTTTAAGAAAACCGTAAAACTGTAAATGCTAAGTGGTATACAACTATCTGTTTACCACATGTATTGTGCGAAATTTGAAAAAAAAATAAAAAACGACAAACGATTCTGCATCACGATAATGTAAGCTTACACACAGCATGACAGACTGTAAACTATTTGGCCAGACAGAAAGTGGAATTAATATCTCATCCTCGTTGTAGTTCCGATTTAAGTCCCAGTGAGTTTTTTGCGTTTCAAAAACTCAAATATCGTGTACCTGGTCAACGATTTTGAACCCCAGATCACGAAGCTGAAGCATTCGAGAATGCAATTTTGAGTGTGTCAACTTCTGAGTAGAAAGAATGTTATGGAAATTGATATAGTACCATGAAAAAATGAACATAGTGTAAAGGGGAACATTTTGAAAAGCAATAAAACAATATTTTTTATTTTAAGTATGTTCGTTTACTTCTATTCTAAAATTAAGGCAGCGGCCCTCGTAATAACTTGCAGCTCATCAAATGACAGCAATATTGCATTTAATCTATAATAATTTAAATGGTCTTCACCCAAATTTATATTTTTTATTTAAATTGACAATTGTTTCGGTAATTTTAACTTTTCATAAAAAAGTAAT